>CP113359.1:1332500-1334573 GCA_039634465.1 Didymella pinodella
TTTGTATGGGGATCCGGGGAGACGTGCGCAGCCTCATACAAACGATAAACGTCCATTCCACTCCGCTGATACCTTCAACTGAGAGTACTTTTTAATCCTAAGTAGGTGTGGCAGGCCCTTCTTATATAATCGACCTAGATAGTAGGTAGCAGGTAGCAGGCGTCAGTAAGTTCTGCCTAGCTTAAGCATTATACTAGTAGTAAAATAAGCCTCTAGCAGAACTAGCTGTATAGTTATATAGGTATACTATACATATATTGTTTTTTCTATTTTTTGCTATTATATTAAGAGAACCTAGGTCTACTATAAAAAATTAAAAATAATAAAAACAAAATAAAGCTAGGAGGATTATAATAAAACAACCCTTTGTATAGAACCTATACTTATCTATACTACTTATATTAGTAGAAGAATATATCTTAATATATAAGTATTATAGCAAGCTAGAATAAGTAAAATAATAGTGCTTATTTCTATTTAGGCTATTATAGAATATATATACCAGAGGAAAGCTCTATTAGAGCTGATAAAACTATATCTAACAGAACTATATAGTAAAGAAAAGAGATTCTATAGGCATAGATATAAATCTAGGTATTTTAAAGAAACTTTAATAACATATTTCTCTACTAAGATAGAATAATAATGTAGTACAACACTAGAGGAAAGAATTTATATTAGTAGAAGCTAGCTCTCTTTACTTAGGAGGTAGAAGATAAAAATAAAGTAAAGTAAGATTCTTATTAAGAGGAATGTTTATATAATATAGCTTTTTTTATATATGCTATATATCTAATAGAATTAGAAAGGAATGTAAACATTACTAAATATTAAAATAGAGAATAAGAATTTAAACATAGTAATGCCTACCTGCTCCTTGTGCCTAGTTGCAGTCTGTCTTAAGTCTAGACTTACTAACGCCCGCCCCTTGTGCCTAGTTGCAGTCTGTCTTGAGTCTAGACTTACTAACGCCCGCCCCTTGTGCATAGTTGCAGTCTGTCTTGAGTCTAGACTTACTAACGCCCGCCCTTGTGCATAGTTGCAGTCTGTCTTGAGTCTAGACTTACTAACGCCCGCCCCTTGTGCATAGTTGCAGTCTGTCTTGAGTCCAAACTTACTGACGCTCGCCCGCCCCTTGTGCCTAGTTGCAGTCTGTCTTGAGTCCAACTTACTGACGCTCGCCCGCCCCTTGTGCCTAGTGCAGTCCGTCTTGATTCAAAACTTACTGACGCTCGCCCGCCCCTTGTGCCTAGTTGCAGTCTGTCTTGAGTCTAGACTTACTAACGCCCGCCCCTTGTGCATAGTTGCAGTCTGTCTTGAGTCTAGACTTACTAACGCCCGCCCCTTGTGCATAGTTGCAGTCTGTCTTGAGTCTAGACTTACTAACGCCCGCCCCTTGTGCATAGTTGCAGTCTGTCTTGAGTCCAAACTTACTGACGCTCGCCCGCCCCTTGTGCCTAGTGCAGTCCGTCTTGAGTCCAAACTTACTGACGCTCGCCCGCCCCTTGTGCCTAGTGCAGTCCGTCTTGAGTCCAACTTACTGACGCTCGCCCGCCCCTTGTGCCTAGTGCAGTCCGTCTTGAGTCCAAACTTACTGACGCTCGCCCGCCCCTTGTGCCTAACCCTAACCCTTCCATGTCTAACTGCCCGCCCCTTCTATGTCTAACTGCATGACAGGTGCCTAAACTTACTGATGCCTGCCCGTCCCTTGCACAGTATCTGCCCTCCATCTGCCTAAACTTACTGCTGCTTGCCCGCCCCTTAGACTTTGTTTGCCCGCTACTTCTTTAGTCCCTTTGTCTTTTTCTCTCCCTGCTACAACTTACTGACGCACCTAGAGCTCTAAGCAATCAAGACTTGTGTCTTTCCATGCTTCCTCTACTCTTCCCTTCTATAGGTGCTCTTTTCAGAAGCCGCCTAATAAACGGGGAGGGAGGTATCCCATTTTCAACCAAGCTAGCGGCGGGCTTACGCTCAGCAGCTCGTAACTACAAGGCTACTCGACTGCTTACACGACCCGGCTAGACAACTAAGTCGTCTGCAAAGGATTCAATCCTGCGCACTGTACAATTG
>CP113360.1:0-100032 GCA_039634465.1 Didymella pinodella
GAAGTTAAAAATGCATGAGTTTCAGAACTATCCACCTTTCCATAATTAGAAGTCTGTCTACTATCAATTGTTAACGCGTTTTTACCTAGTTCAAATACAAACCCTAAAGTCAATAGTACAAAAAAGGCCATCATTACGGATAATCCGTAACTGTCATTAGTGTATGTACTTACACTGTAGGGATAGACTAATAAGATTTCAAGGTCAAATAAAAGGAATAATAGTGCAAAGATAAAAAAAGATACACTGAATTGTGTTCTATTTTGTCCTAAAAAGGAGTGGAACCCACATTCAAAAGTACTATCTTTTTCTTGATAAGGGTTATGAGGGGCTAGAATTAAATTTATGGCTAATAATAAAATAGCTAATATAGGGATAAAGATAATAAAAAAAGTAGTACTTGTCATTTATATGTTAAAAAGTATTAATGCTAGTATATTAGCTAGATTTAATAATTCTTCAGGTATAAAAATAAACAACGCTACTACAAGTGTTATTATAGAAATAGATAAACTTAATGAGCTTGATAAAACAATATTGTTTATTGTTATAGAAACTTTGCTAGTAATCGTGCTTTTTTCTGCAATTATCCCTTCTGCATGTAAATTTATTAATTCATTGTTTATCATGTAGTCTGGTTTGTCAAAAAAGATTTGTTTTATAATGGCTAAATAGTAAACCGCACTTATAACACTTGTTAATATCGCAACAAGTGACATAAAGATGTAACCGTTATCAATAGCTGCACTTAAAATCATCTGTTTACCAAAAAATCCTATTAATGGTGGTATTCCCGCAAAAGAAAATAGAGTTATCGCTAAGCTTAAGCTTAGTATAGGGTTAATATAATATAACCCTTTTAACTGGTCAATTAGTTGAATAGGTGAATTATTTACATCATATAGATTGTTATTAATTTCTTCACTTTTTTCTTTTTCACTAGCAGATTCTGTATTATAGACATAACAATATAAAGAGTAACCAATAGTAATAAGCAAGATAAACGCATTTAAGTTTGATATAGAGTACTGGATTAAGTAAAACATAAAGGCTTGTGTTGATTCTACTGTGTGTATACTTAGTCCTAATAGAATAAACCCAACGTGTGAAATTGTACTAAATGCAAAAAGTCTTTTAATTCTAGATTGTGTTAACCCTACAACAGTTCCTATAACTAAGGATAAAAGAGAACTAAATAATAAGGTAGTTGTTCAAGAAAACTCTACATCAACCATTGATTTACTTGTATAGTGAACTAACTCTAGTAAGAAAATAAAAATAGAAATTTTGGCGATTATCGCTACAAAAGTTGTAACAATAGTAGGAATTGCGTCATAAACGTCCGGACTTCAAAAATGAAATGGTGCAGCAGATACTTTGAATAAGAACCCTACCGCCATGAAAAGTAAACTTATGTGGATATAGTAAGATTTATATCAGTAAACAAGAGTTGTAAGGTTATCTTTACTTGCGTTTGATATACTATTAATTATATATAAACTGTCTAAGTTTGTAGTACCTGAATTTGCGTAAAGTAAAGCTGTACCTAGTAAGATAAAACAAGAAGATAGCCCTCCTAATAAGAAATACATAAGTCCTCCTGAAGTAGCTGGTTCTGAATCTCTGTAAATAGTAGAAAGTAAGTACAATCCATAACTTTGTAGTTCAATCGATAAAAATATAGATACTAGATCACTCGTAGATATTAAAAAAACACTTCCGGTAACAATAAATAAAATAATTAGAGAATATTCAATAATTTTAAATTGTTCTCCCATTTTGTTAACAATAATAGTTCTGTAATAAACTAATCTTGTAAATAAAAGCCTATCAGCTGAGCTGTGTTCTCTTAATCAAACTTTTCTAGGATAAAATGAACTTAATAAAAGTATAACACTGCTAATTAAAAAAATAAAGATATGGAAAACAGTAGTAGTAGCTGTTGTAGTAAAAAGTCCTGAAAAAATACCTATTCCTTTGTTTAAAAATAGGAAAAATAAGTTATCATAGGCAATAAAAGCAGAAATAAGTAAAATCGTAATTGTCGCTCTTGAATATAAAATAGATTTATCTCGTCTTAATGTAATTGAATTAGATAAAAGTAAAAAGATTAATGAAGTTATAACCATGTAAGAATAGAGAGAGATAACTCTCGCTACCACTCTTGGAAAAGACTAGTAGTTACCCTGTATCTATTCTTTATAAAGGGGGAGGGAGGCTAGGGAAAGGGTAAAAAAAAACAATAAAGATAGCTACTTAACGTTAGGATCCTCAATAATATATAGATACAAATAAGAATAATCATACAACATCAACAAAATGTCAGTAAAGTATTCCAGCTTCTAATCCTAAATGATGGTTATTTGTTAAATGGTAAGCTAATACACGTCATAGACCTACAGCTAAGAAAGCTGTACCTATCATAACATGTAATCCATGGACAATATAAATTAAAGGCATTATATCCTTTATATCATTTATTATTAAATGGTTTAGACTATGTCATCAATTTTACTTAGAAATCTAGTAAAGGGCAGGGGTTTTAAAAACTCTTAAAAAAGAACTTTATTTAGTCGTTGAACCTTTATAAAACTTTTTTATAGTAGGGTTGTAAGAATTCTATTGTTTTATTATTGGCTGCATATTGTCCTTTTTATCAAACTAGGAATTCTATGCAATTTACCCTGTTTTCTATTAACAATTTAGCTAGTTAATAACATTTTACCAAATTGTCAACCATTCGATTCAAATATAAATAAACCGATTTAGCTGCTTATTAGGTAAAATGTGTATATAACCCTTTAAAAAATTCTTTTTCTTATTAGAATGTCTATATAAGCATTTTATTCTTTTTTAAATTCTTAATCTTATTAATAGGGGCTTAGATTAACCCTGTTCCAAAGTAAAAACATGATCCAAAAGCTCCATCTGAGATAGTGAATGATGATACTGAATATTCTACACCTTGTAATGCTGTAAAGATAGTTGCTAGTATAATAGTATATAATAAACCGTATAAAGCTTTACCTCTTTGTCCGTTAATTAAAAAATGGTGTGCATATGTAACAGTAAATCCTGAAGCAAGTAAAAGAACTGTATTAATTAGTGGTAATTCAAAAGGATCAATAGATTCTATTCCCATAGGAGGTCACATAGCCCCTAATTCTACTGTAGGAGAAAGGGCACTATGGAAAAATGCTCAAAATATAGCTAAGAAAAATAAAGCTTCAGATACTATAAATAAAGCAACACCAAGGTTTAATCCTCTTTGCACTGCTAAGGTGTGATGACCTATATATGTCGTTGAATTTTAACTTTGATGTATAAGCATTATAAAGTACTAAGGGGGGGGGGGGGAAGTAGAAGGCTAAGTATAAAAAAAAAACAAAGCATGTACTGTCACTCATAAGGGTTAAATTTGAAGATAGCTATATACAAATCTAATATTTATTCCTCTTAATATAATCCTTTTACAAGAACAAGTGCTTGTACAAGCACAAGTGCTTTTTACATATAATATAAAAAGTTAGGTTTAACCCGCATTTACTTTTACATATGGTGTCCCCCCTATATATAAGATATATCTATATATAAAATTTAAAATAATTCCAAAACATACAATATATCCAAATTATACAATATATCCTAATTATACAATATATCAAAATTATACAATATATCTCTATCAAAATAATATTATATATATAAAAATTACATTATATATATGAATATTACATAGCATATATTGATTGGACTATATCATACCTTATAAATATGTATTTTCTTTATAAGGTTTTTACATGTAGTCTCTGAGGATCCTACTAAGATATTTTATCTTTTGGTTTCCTGCTGATTATTCTACAAATATTTTATATAGAAAGTTCCAGCACATAGTAAAATTTAAAGAGGGCACATAATAAACAAAAAACACAGTATTTTTTTTTATTTAGGTTTAGTTTACCCTCTGCTATTACATCTCTTCATCAGAATGCCATAGCAAGAATTACTGACATTAAGCTCATCATTAGGTTGTATTCTGCAAAAGCAAATCCATGGAAAGATAAAGCAGCAGATGTAGTAAGACTTAATAAACTAATAGATGTATATAAAGGTCATGGAGAAGGAGATACTAAATGAAAAGGATGTGCTTGAAAATTACTTCTATTTAATTGTAACATATGTATATAAATATAATTTCACAACACGTTTTTTTTTAAGGACAGCTCTGAATTAAGACTGAATAATAAAATACGTTTTTTTAGCTCTGATAGGGTTTTTATCTAACTACTTACTAGCGATTCCCTACCCAATATTTTGTATAGAACTAAATAATTGCTACCCTTACATACAATATTCTATGTATATATATATGGTAGCTATTCTCTATGTAATGTATTAGAACGATACAAAAATAAGAGAATACTATAAAAAAAAAAAGAAAAGATAAACCTAAATAATTAGAAAAACCCTTAAAAACAGTATACTTGTCGGCCCAAAGATAAAAGAAAATAGATTAAAAAATAGATATTTTCTTAAAAAGCTATATAAAAAAGCAGACTAATCCTAAAAAACATAGTGTAACATTCTAAAAAGTGTAAAGCCTTGGAAAGCACAGCAGTACACTATAAAAATATAGTAGTAAGCCCTACTAGTACATTATAAAAATATCGTAGTATCATAAAAATACATTAGTACATAGTAAAAGTATACAAGTACATTATAGAAGTATACAAGTAATGTATTAAATGTAGTTAATTACTTTCTATATAAGCTTAAAAATGGTTAAACTATAGAGTGATTTATTCGTTAAAATTGAATTATTCGTTATAAAAGTGAATTATTCGTTATAAAAGTTTAGCAATAGTCAAGCTATATATCATTTATTAGTAATGTAATGGGTATAATCTTATGCTAGCTATAAAAAAAGAAAAAAAAACATTTTTTAACTATAATTATACAAATTAACTGTGTAATAGACGTAGTTAATTATTAGCTATATAATCTTACATAGGATTAAGCTAAATAGTTAAGCCATATTTCTTTGTTATTGGATATATGCGTTTGAAAAGATATGACCTATATAGAACTTAGTAGTAATGTATTGGGTATAACCAAATATTAATAATGGAAAATGAAAATTTTGTTTTCCTCTATCTGTATAGAACTTAGTAGTAATGTATTGGGTATAATATGTAGAAAACAAGTCTGTATGAAAAATTGTGTGGAAGATAAACCCTTTACGATTTATATCTTATAAAGGGTATAGAGATAACTACTATAAAAGATTCTTATTAGTTTAATGGTAGAACAAGATACTTCTAATATCTGAATCTAAGTTCGAATCTTAGATAAGAATCAATGGTAGAGGAAAATAACTTTTTATAACTAATAAAAGATAAATAAATTTTACAGGTTTTATTTCTTTTTAGTGATTAGAGATAAAAAAAGACTTAAAAAAAATGAAAAAAGATAAAAAAAAAGAAAAAAAAAAAGAAAAGGTAATAAATAAATTTTATACTTTTTATTTGAGTTTGATGATGGCTCTGAGTGAACGCTATGCAAATGCTTGACACATGCTAATCGAACGTCAATATTTTAATTTTATCTTAAATTGTCTATATTGAAGTGGTGTACAGGTGAGTAATTGGTATTATGGCTACCTAGAAGTAAGGCAAAATAAATCCCTTATATAAACAATTTGTTATTCTTTATTAAATAATAGTATTACTATTATTTGTTTTATACTAGAAATAATTGGCTTCCATTAGATTTTGTATAAATAAAGTTAAGTTAATTATAACAATAATAATTGTTCAAAAGAAAGAGTATTTCGCTTCTAGTTGATTATTAATAACCATCGGATAAGTAGTAAGTATGGTAATGGCATACTTAGCTTGTGTCCGTAGTCAGGACTGAGAGGTCTATTGACCACACTGGGTCTGAAAAAACCCCAGTGCGTGTAGTACAGCAGTGAGGAATTTTGGTCAATGGCCTAACGGCTGAACCAGCAACTTGCAGGAATGAGAGTTAATATAATAAGTTTATTAACTTGCTTGACTATGTCTTATAAAATTCTGGATAAAGCTTATTATGAAAACTTTATATCCATAGGTCTCGACCAAATCTTGTGCCAGCAGTCGCGGTAAGACAAGGGAGACGAGTGTTATTCATCTTTAACAGGTATATAGGGTACCTAGACGGTGTACAAAGGCTTAGATAAGTACCTGTTACACTTGAGTTTGATATGTGAGAGGAATATGTCAGAATTATTGGTGGAAAGATGAAATTTGCTAATACTAATAGGACTGATAAAGGCGAAGGCAAACCTCTATGTACATGTATTTATGCAGCACGGGATCGTGAAAAAAGGCATAAAATACTATAACTGACGTTGAGGGACGAAGGCTCAGAGAGTGAAGAGGATTAGATACCCCCGTAGCCTGGGCAGATAATGATGAGTGCCATAGGTTGGCTTTATGTCGAACTATAAATGAAAGTGGAAGCACTCCACCTCAAGAGTAATGTGGCAACGCAGGAACTGAAATCATTAGACCGTTTCTGAAACCAGTAGTGAAGTATGTTATTTAATTCGATGATCCTCGAATAACCTTACCACAATTTGAATGATCTACAAAATAGAATACAGTTTTGGTAAATATTCCAAAGAAATGAGCTATTTCTAGACCACATGCGTTGCATGGCTGTCTTCAGTTAATGTCGTGAGATTTGGTTAGGTCCATTAAATTAACGTAAACCCTTGCTTTATTTACTAGTATAAAGCAGTTCTCCGCTTACAATTGGATGTGATAATAGGGACTAAGACAAGTCATCATGGCCTTAATATTGTGGGCTATAGACGTGCCACATGTGCCTTTACAAAGGGATGCAATAATGCGAATTGGAGCTAATCCCCTAAAATAGGATAAAGTATGGATTGTAGTCTGAAATTCGACTGCATGAAAAAGGAATTACTAGTAATCGTGAGTAATCACATCACGGTGAATTTTATCTCAGATAGGTACTAACCACTCGTCAGGCGCTGAAAGGAGTATGTGCAATAAGTTTGGTGGCTGCGGATGGATAGTCTAAATATACAGGTTTAGATCTTTTGGCAGATACATCTTCGTATGCGTGACTCTAATTGGTGTTAAGTCGAAATACGGTTCGGGTTGGGGAACTAGCCCGGGAATAATTAATATTAACAATACACCCAAAAAAAAAGTCTGTGCAAGGAGCATAAAGTTTATCTGGTTCTATGGTTCGAATCCATAGACAGGCTCATATCCAAGGTAGCTAGCTATCTACTCGTATGGTAGCTTTTTCTCTTTTTCTAACAATTTCTTTGAAATTATATCGAAAAAAAAAAACAAATGAACCTTTTTTGCTCGTTATTTCGTTTTTAATAAAAATATTTGTTCGTTATTTAGCTAGCTGAAATAAAACGCTGTAAACTAAACGTAACCTATCTGTTTTTTTTTGACAAAGTGCAGTAAAGAAACAAATCTTTTACTGTTAGTAAGTTTACATAGAATAAAAAAAAAATCCGAGTGCTGGAATTGGTAGACAGGACAAATTTAAGCTTTGTTGACGTTATGTCGTGAACGTTCAAGTCGTTCTTCGGATACATACATAGTTAAAGATTTAACTATGCTTTATATAAATTTTTATCTAACTATACTTTGTTCAATTCTTTATCTAACTATGCTTTATAGAGTTCTTTAATCGTACTTATTCTTTATCTACTGTAAAAATGTATTGAAAAATTAAAACTCCGTTGAAAAAGGGGTTTATACAGCGATAGCTGTAAAAAGAATTGTGTTATCTTTTTACTCTTTGTATAGTACATGAAATTGCATAAAAAAAAAAAAGGAGAGTTCCTTTATTGGTAAGAAGGGTTGAGCTGTAAACTCAATAGCGCGTTGCTTTTAAGAGTTCGAATCTCTTGTCTCCTAATAATGATTATTTCTAGCAAATGGATACATGATTCATTTTTATAAAGTTAATTACTTAGATAGTTAATTCTTTAGAGTTAGTTGCTATATAGCTAATTAGTTATAGAAAAAAATGCCTAGATAATTACTTGCTATAGAGTTAATGGTTATAAAGCTGTTATATAGCGGTTGCTTTATGTAATAGCCTTTATAGCTCAATGGTAGAGCGGAATACTGTTAATATTCTGATAAATGTTCGATTCATTTTAAAGGCTTAAAAGCTTGTATAAGATTGTAACTAAAAAGTTTACGATTTTACCTAATACTTAGTGTTTTTCTTCTAAGAATTATTTCGAAATTATGTCGAAAAAAAAAAAATAGAATAAATAGTACTCGTTTTTTTTTCTATGGACCAGAAAAAGTAAATAGAAAAAAACTCCCATTATAAAAAAAAAAAAAATTTCAAACAAACTATCTATAATTATTGCTGTATAGCGTAGTGTAGCTATATAGGATACAACTAATCTTTAGTATAATACCTGTAAATTTATGGCTGTTATACTAGGAAAGGAATAAAGCGGTTGTGTTTTTATAAAAATAGATACAGTTTTGTAGTGAAAAGGGTAATTCAAAATTTTTTATGTTGTATATAGTTAATGAAATGACATTTAATGGTTATAGTGCAGTTAATTTAGATATATTATATATAATTGCTATCCTACTAGGTATATTTGTTATTGTAAGTAAAAACCCTATTGTTTCTGTTTTATTTTTAATAGGTTTATTTTTATGTATAGCTGCTTATTTAATCCTAACAGGATTAAACTTTATAGGACTAGCATATTTATTAGTATATATAGGGGCTGTATCTATATTATTTCTGTTTATATTAATGTTAATAAATGTTAGAATATCTGAGCTATTAATAGACAGTATTAATAGTATACCTTTAGCTATATTAATAGGTGGTTTATTTAATTACTTTGTTAATAATGTATTGCCATATATGGTAATGACTAATAACTTATTATATCACTTTACTATTAAAAAACAACTAACGAATGTAACATCTGTGTCATGAGATGGATACTTAGCAGAAACTTCTCACATAACATCCATAGGTAATGTATTATATGGTCATTACTCTATATGACTAATTATTACATCTATTATATTATTATTAGCAATGGTTGGTGCAATCGTTATTACGTTAAAACCACAAACAGACCAGGAATAATAAGCAATAATAACTAGACGTCTTTGCCTTAATTTGAAAAAAAAAAGAAGATTTACTTTGTAACTTTTTATGCAAATTAAATAATAAAACTTGTTGTGTAACATATGTTTCATAACATATCCCACTGATAAAAAAAAAACTATCTGGAATTGGGAGAAGAGTAAACTTTTTACTTAAAGCCTATAAAAAAAATAAAAAAAAAACAGAAAAGAAAACAAAAAAAAAGAAATTAGCTCAATTGGTAGAGCGTCCGTTTTACACACGGCAGGTTAAGTGTTCAAATCACTTATTTCTTATTACTTATCTTTGATAAGTAAATATATTTATAGAGATCTTAGCTTAACGGTAAAGCGTATGACTTTTAATCATAGTTATAAGGGTTCAAATCCCTTAGATCTTAAAAAAAAAATATAAACGGCTATAGGTTAATGGTAGACCACTCGTCTTCCAAACGATTTGTACCGATTCGACTTCGGTTGGCCGTAGAGGGTTAGTAACTTAATGGTAAAGAGCTTTCTTGTCACGAAAGTAGATATCGGTTCAAGCCCGGTCTAACTCGTACTTTTCAATTTTATAATTAGCTGTTAAATTATAGGATTAGCAGCCATTATAAAGTACCCTACATTGCTGTAATGAACAAATTCTATTGTTATAGCTCCCCCCCCCCCATTAACTATTTAATTGCTATAGCTGATAGTAATTATTGGGTTAACGTTCATTTTTTTTTAGTTAAAAAAACACTAGAAAAACGTAAGTTGAAAAACAAAAAAAAAAACGTAAGTTACATAATAGTAAAAAGGAAAAGTTGCTATAGGTAAGGCGAGATATTTGCTAAATATTGTGTTTAACACCTGGTGGTTCAAATCCACTCTTTTCCGTGTACAATATAAATATAAATGAACTAAAAACGTAAAGAATTATTTAATCTTAGATATGTATTTAGTAGTAATAGTAAAAAGAGTATAGTAAAAAGAGTATAATAAAAAGAGTATAGTTTAATTGGTAAAATAGGAAGCTTCAAACTTCAAATTTCCAGTTCAAGTCTGGATGCTCTTGTTATAAAAGAATGTTCTAAACACTTTACAACTTTTTTAAAGTTAAACACTTTATAACTTTTTTTATAGTTTTGCTCTTTTAACCCTTAGTTGTTAAATAGTAGATATTTACTTAAGGTTCCTTAGCTTAATAGGTAAAGCGCATTTTTGATAAGGATGTGATCGACGTTCAATTCGTTGAGGAATCAAAAGGGTGATTTGGCTAAAACATATTTTTCACAAAGACGTTTGGTTTAATTCATTGAGCTATAAGTGCGTTAGTTAAATTGGTATAATGACATGCTACGGACATGTTTTTACAAGTTCGAGTCTTGTACGCACTTTTTTTGCTACAAAAACGCAAAAAAATCATTTTTTCTTTTGATTATTAAAAAATTGTAGCTAGTTTTATTGTAAACTACTTTTTTTTTCAAAAGAGATCTATCTAATTATACGGTAAAAAATGTATAACAACTACCGGTAGTTTTACTAGCGATTTTCACTATCCGAAATTGTGTCGAAAAAAGCTTATAGTAAAACACATCAATAAAATTAAATGAAGAAACAAAGCTTATAGTAAAACACATCAATAAAATTAAATGAAGAAACAAAGCTTATTTTACAACATCAATAAAATTAAATGAAGAAACAAAGCTTATTTTACAACATTATTAAAAATAGAACGAGTTGGATTCATTTTCAATACATTTTTAACACGAATGTTTTTATACATTTGTTAAGTAAAATTGTCATTATTAGACTAATAGAAAATAAAAAGAGAATTGACTGAGTGGTTTAAAGTGATAAGCTTGAAACTTATTTGGTTGAAAGACCACATCCGTTCGAATCGGATATTCTCTGTTATAAAGATTACTTTATAAATTATTATAGACTTTTTATAAATAACTTTTTAAAAATTAAAAACATTGTATCTAATCTGTCTCTCATCTATAACAATAATGGATTAATTTATTTATCTCTCATCTATAACAATAATGGATAAGTTTATAGATCTCTGATCTATAAGTATTAGATATATGTGCAAATTTTTTATAGATTTATTATTATATTTATATAAATTTAACAACCTCAGATAGTGATAAAATACAGAATAATACAGCATATAGTGTAATAAAAGACACAACAATGCAGCGTATAGTCTAATTAAAAAACATAGGGTATTAGGCTATATAGCGTGACATAGTATACAGCGTATTAGGCTATATAGCGTGATATAGTATATAGCGTACGAAAAGACATAACGTGATAAACTAGGTAAAGGTGATAGTAGAGGTATAAAAATATAACGTAATAGACCACGCAGAGGTGATACTAGAAATAAAAGACATAACGGAATAGACTAGATAAACGCGATAGTAGAGATAAGGTAATACACTACATAAGTGTGCTAAGCTATGTCGCAGTATAGTATAGAATACTATAAACAGGTTAGAGCCGGGTTGGTTAGGCGCCTCATTTGGGTTGAGGAATAGTTATGTTCGAATCATAATAACCTGAACTAGGATTCGCAACAATTGTCTATAAAAATTAATAGTAATGTATTTGATATGTAATGTATTATTTCATAATCTTACTAACTTTGTATTATTTTATAGTATAAAAAGTAACTTTATGGCAAGTATATAAAGAGACTATTATGGAAAAAAATCTGTATATTAAACCATTAGTACTGTAAAAAAAAATGGAGTAATGTCTATTTACTAGGGAAAATGGTAGAAAAATTTCTATAAAAAAGAAACGAAGTGAATTGAAGTATCTTAGTAGCTTCAGGAAAATAAATCAAACGAGATTCTATTAGTAGTGTGAATGAAAATAGATAAAGGCTTAAAGTAAAATGGATACATCTGTTTGAATATAGGGGAACCTTCCTCTAAGCCTTAATATAATATACAAGTAATAGAGAAAAGTACTGTGAAGGAAAATTTTTAAGTAGTAGTCTTATAAGCAGCTCGAGCTAAGTTTAATAAACAGATAAGAGCGTACCTTTTGTATAATGGGTCAGCAAGTTCTAGTTAGATGCAAGCAACTACTTTTTGTTTTAAATTTAAAAAAAAAATGAACAATGAATTTGCCTAGATAATCCAATTATTAAGTAATGAATAAGTATCTAATTAGAGACCCGAAGAGTAGTGATCTTACCATGGTCAGGCTTATAAAAGGCCGGATGGGTTATCGTTGTAAAGATATCCAAAGAACTGTGGTAAGTTAGTGAAAGACAATCCTGACTACTATAGCTGGTTTTCCGCGAAACATATGTAAGTATGTAGTTTAAATAACATCATAGCAGGTACAGAACTGTAATCTCGGACAATTTGTGCATTTTCATTCCTATAGGGTAAATTTATCCTATAGAGAAGGCTAATGCCTTGTGCATATGGGGGGGTCGTGAAGACTCTATTCGCGAGTATTTGCTCTCGGAAGGGCAATGATGAATGTTGAACTATCAGACATTTAACGATAAGGTTGTGTGTCAAAAGGGAAACAGCCCAGAACAAGTGTTTAAGGTTCCAAAGTTTTTGTTAAGTGAAAGTAAGGAAGTATTTAAACGATACAACCAGGAAATAGGCTTAGAAGCGGCCATTTTTTAAAGACCTCGTAACAGAGCACTGGTTCAAAAGGTTAGTAAAATAACCTATTTAGTTAAAAGCGCCGAAGATATAACGGATCTAAACAAAACACCGACACCTTGTCCATAAAATTAATAGGTTACCTTTTGAATGTAGGAATTTTCGCTGTATGCTACAAAACCCTTCAGTGAGTGCTGCAGGTTAAGGAATACAGGAAAAAGGTAATTCTATGTACTATACGTAAACACTAGTTGCGTATTATTTATGGGGTAGCGGAACATTGGGTAAATAGGATTAGAAACAAAGGTAATAGAGGTATTTGTACTTGGGGTGGAGATACCTGTAGCTGTGAAAAGCTAAAAGACATTAACCACTTTTGCAATTATCGGAAATTTTGTGCTGAAAAAAAAAACAGCGCAAAAAAGTACAGTAGTTGAACCACAAAGCACTACTATTAGTAAATAATAAGTAGGAAAAGGGAAGTACATAGGTTTCAACATAACTACAACGTAGTTTGATCGCTAATTAGCGATAGTCCAGTATATCCCAAGCGAGAATGCTGACACGAGTAACGAAAAAGAGGATGCCGAATAGGACCTCTCGCCTTAAGCTTATGGAAAAGTGATTCGGTCTCTAAATTTAACCTAAAGGATAAAATGATGAGAAGATTAGATGTGACAACATAAATAAATAGAGTAAAATGTTCTGGAAAAGCATATAATCTGAATAAGGAAAAACGGCTAATAACCGAAAAAAAAACAAAAGATTAAAATAAACGAATAAAATTTGTTTCCTTACAATTTTGAAATAAAAAAAACCGTACCTAAAAACTACCACAAGTAAGCTAGTAGAGAATACGAAGGCGTTTGAGCTAACAATCATTAAGGAACTCGGCAAAATGACACCGTAACTGAGGGAAAAGGTGTGCCATTCCTGCTGATTAATATCAGTTTAGGAAGAGGAGACATAAAATGGTGTTGCACGACTGTTTAATTAAAACACAGCACTTTGCGTAAGATGTAAATCAATGTATAGAGTGCGCTATCTGCCCAATGATGGCTGGTTAACGGATTTACTTAAATGACTAATATAGTTTAGGTTTTGAAGGAACCCCCATTGAATGGCGGCCTTATCTATAAGGGTCCTAAGGTAGCGAAATACCTTGGCATTTAAATGATGTCGCGCATGAATGATCTCACGATGCAACAGCTGTCTCAATGATTGGCTCAGTGAAACTGGAATGGCAGTGAAGATACTGCCTATCTCTAGATAGACGAGAAGACCCCATGCAGCTTTACTGTTACTAGTTATAGGGTATAGTGAACAGGTTTTAGAGAATAAGGTAGTTGCTACGACAAAATTGAAACACCTTTACTCTGGTTGTTATATCAGTAGAATAGGTTACAGACTTGTAACTGACGTCTGAATGTAATCCACAAAAGGAGAAGGATCGCTAGATCCCTCTCAGGAGACAATGGCTAGCAGATGGTTTATGCGGGGCACAGATCCCATAAAGAGTACCTGGGAGTATCCAAATTTATTTTTGTAATATGCTATACGCAAATTATATAAAGCTTTTATTAACTAATTGCTTTATATGGTTTAATTTTTTTTTTTGAATTACTATATGTAGTTTGTTATTTTTTATATTTACTTTTATTAAGGTTATATTTACAAAACCCTTCAGTGAGTGGTATAGGTTAATATAAGTATCTATAACGAATTCAGTTATATTTCTATTTAAGTTAGAACTAAACAATTTAATATAAGTAAGATTTTACCTATGTGGAAAATAGGTGTATAGATAATTGGAACACGTACTATTATTTGTTACTTTTATTTGTTATTTTTTTTAGAAAAATGATATTGATATATACTTCCAAAGTTTAATGGCTTAATCTTGCTTTACTGTTTGACATACACGTCTATCAGTTGCGTAAGCAGGGCATAAAGACCGCAAGACGCAGTAAGGAAAGGTCTTGTATTATTGAAAAAGCTACGCTGGGGATAACAGGCTAATTGCGCAAGAGAGTACAAATTGAGTGCGCAGTTTGGCACCTCGATGTCGGCTTAGCTCATCCACATGAATGCAGGAATCATGAAGGGTACGACTGTTCGTCGATTAAAGAGCTACACGAGCTGGGTTAAATACGTCGTGAGACAGTATGGTTTCTATCTTCTAGAGGAAATTAGAGTAAAATAAGGATAGCCCCTTCGTACGAAAGGAGTTGGGTATGGTAACCTATGGTTTACCTGTTGTTTATACGCTTAATATTAACCTGATAAATTGAAAGTGATAATAGGTGCTCTTTACTAAGAAGAAAGAAAAGCTAATTAGTAAGGAGAGTAATAAAAATGAGATGTACTCATTTCCTATCGGAACTAGATATGGTAATACTTTATACTCAAGTATTTATGAATAGTATAGGCACGGCAGGAAAGCTATGTTAGTTAAGATAAGTGCTGAATGCATTTAGGCACGAAGCTTACCTTAGGATACTCTTAAAAACGTAGTATAACATTACGAATCCACATCTCGCGATGAGTAAAGCTAGTAAACTAGTTTAAAATAGCAGAGGGGATAATAGGCTTTGGCTGAAAGGGCTTTGATGTTCTTAGGTACAAAGTACTAATTTTTTATAACGAGATTAGCTATCTTGTTATTTTATTAACTAAATAACATATTTATCATTTAAAATACATTAGTTAGCCTGGTTTGCATAATAGTAATGCACCCGTTTTGTAATCGGAAGATATGAGTGCAATTCTCGTACTGGGCTATCTAGTCGAAGACTGGACTCAGTCTTTGACAAGACCTCGTCTAGATACCTTTGACAAGACCTCGTCTAGATACCTTTAATAAAAGCGGTTGGAGGTAATCCTATGATGAATACCCCCCCCCCTCACCGTATTGCCCTATCTAATCGAAGACTGGACTCAGTCTTTGACAAGACCTCGTCTAGATACCTTTTATTGTAAAAGCGGGTTGATGTAATCGTAACATATTTGGCTCATGACCAGAGTATAGAGGTTCAATTCCTTTGTCCGCTTCTACTTTTTCGACCGGTTAAACGAGTAGAAATAAGTTAATATAGGTAATGATGAAAAGCAAATAAAAAAAAGGCTATAGCTTAATAGGTAAAGCGAGCTGCTCATAATAGCTCAGATGAGTGTTCAAATCATTCTAGCCTTAGATGGGGGATGTGGAAACCCTAATCCAACGAGTTGGTGTCTACAAAATAGGACAAGGGAACGGTCTGAAGCAGGGAGGCGGAAAATATTTCTACCGTCCCGGACTACCACCCCCCCCCCCCCAGAGTCAATATAAAGCACCTCTGCCTTTTGTTAACTCTCTTTAAAAGTTAATGAAAAAAAAAGTTTTATTTTTCTTAGTTATATTTCTATAGTGGTACTTTTACCTATTTTTTTTTATCGTTATACTTTTTAGTTATAAACCTAACGTATTTTTTTTTTTGTTTACTATATGTTTAGTAAGATTACTAGTAAAAGCAATAATGTACTGGTATAAGATTTACATGTATTCTAAGGCCCAATAGTCAAGCGGTTAAGACGTAACATTTTCACTGTTAAACGCGCGGGTTCGAACCCCGCTTGGGTCTAACAGCGATTTCTATTAGCTTAAGGGGATATAGTTTAATTGGTAAAACTGCGATTTTGCATATCGTTATTTTAGGATCGAGTCCTAATATCTCCAATGTTAAATCGAAATCTCAAATTATTTATTCACCATACTTTTTATCAGTTAAAAAAAAACAGTAAAAAGTTTAACGATGTCTATTGCATCTAGTCTGTTTTCAGCTCTTAAGGTAGTAGAGTTTAAGTTAGTAGACGTTTAAATAGCCAGCGGAAAAAAAAAATTAGTACATTTAATGCAAAAGCCGCTAGTTTACATAGTTAAGCAGGGCTCGTTCACTACTATAAAAAGAATAGTGCTGTTTTCTAAATTAAATGAACTAGATAGATTGGCTATAAATATAGGTAATGAGAAAAATAAGCCCAGGTAGCTCAATTGGTAGAGCGAAACTTTGAAGGTGTTTAGGTTATAAGTTCAAATCTTATCTTGGGCAATTTTTGGCATCTTAAGGAAGTTATAGATCGTTTTTTTTTTTGTTTTTCACTTTATACATAGAATAAAAATGGGTATGCTGAAATTGGTAGACAGGTCCCGCTTAGGACGGGGTGAAATAATTCATATAAGTTCGAGTCTTATTACCCATAAAAATTATAGTAGTATACTACCATAATTAAACATATGTTTACGATTTAGTTATTTTTACTAGTTAACTAATTTTGCGACTTAACTAATTTTATTAATAAGATAGGTTTGCGAATGAGTTTTTTGCGACTTAACTAATACTCAGAGTTAACTATCTTTATTAACTAGATAGGTTTACTAGTTAACTATTCTTACTAGTTAACTATGTTTACTCGTTAACTAATGTTACTAGTTAACTATGTTTACTCGTTAACTAATGTTACTAGTTAACTATGTTTACTCGTTAACTAATGTTACTGGTTAACTCTTTTTATCTTTATTAATATGTAGTAGACTAATGGTAAGTCATAAATTTTTGGTATTTACTTATGGGTGTTCGAATCACCCCTACATAGAAAAGGTGGATGTAGTTCAATTGGCAGAACAACTGTATGTGGAACAGTAAGTTCCCTGTTCGATCCAGGGTATCCTCCCAGTACAGGAATTTAAATAGGATCGTTATTTATGTGCTAACTATATAGCTTATAATAGTTTTACTTATTTCTAATATAAACTTTATTAGTTTTTATTATGAGATAGAGGCTATAAATATTTTATTAGTAAATGATACGGTAGTATAGGTTTAATCGTAAAAAATCTTTTTAAAATAAAGCCCGAGTAGTTCAATGGTTAGAACATTAATTTCATGCATTAATAATGAGAATTCGACTTTCTCCTCTGGCTCATGGCAAAAAACAGATTAAAAACAGTAAAAAACAGATTAAAAATATTTTTAAAACAGATTAAAAAAACATAGTAAATATATTACACTTCAACAGTTCGATTATTTTATAGACTAGGTTTAAAATTTAAGAGACAAGTCTTAAAGTAGGTTTTCATAATTATTCTTCTAGCAGTATTATTCTTTATAAAGATGTATTCATTACTAATAAAGATATTAGAAGACAATAAACAAAAATGTGCTATTTATAAAAGGGTATATAGAATAAATGGAAAAAGCTATGTTGGAAGTTTCGTTAATTTAAATGCAGGTTTGTCAAGTTATTTATCTATAAATTAGCTGAGTTAAAAGGCATATATATATAAAATAGTTAAATGTAAAATAGTAAAATACTAGAGTAGTAAAATACTAGAGTGGTAAAATACTAGAGCCTAAAATATAAAGTAGTGAAATATAGAATCTTAAATATAGAATCTTAAATATAGAGTAGTAAAATATAGAATGGCTTGTTGGCTTAAAGTTAATTAACGATTTACATCTTAAACTACGGATTAAAGCATGGGCATTCCTCCTATTTTAGCGGTATTTCCTCCCATTTTTTCGGTATTACTCCCATTTAGCGGTATTCCACCTATTTTAGCGACATTTTTTACATTAGCTAATGTTATTGTTAAACTTGTGATACAAATGTAAATTTTACAGCTATTATTAGTGTTGTTAAGATAATTATAGGAAAGTCCGGTGATTAAAAGATAGCTTTTTTTAGTGGGGCACAAGCTTGGGTAATACACAGAAATTTTAACAATAAAAACTTTAGTGTTTTATTAGAATTATGAAATAAAAAGCCTTAATTAATCTTATTTTAGTTAAATATTACACACAGGATCCGGCTTACTTGTATCCAAGTAATTTATATAACATCACATTCAAAAAAAAATGTTTCCGCTTAATACTAAGGATTTCACTAGGTTTATACTATGTATTTCACTAGATTTATACCATGGATTTCACTAGGTTTATACCATGGATTTCACTAGGTTTATACCAGAGAAAGAAACCTCTCTTTATTTTTTTTTTTATTTAATTCATTACTACATAGTAATGACTAGTAAATCCTTTTAAAATAGAGTGTTATTACTTTTATTTTAAAAATCATCATTCTTGTAGTAAAATATTAATTTTATAAATGTTTAACCACTACCTATCTATAACAAGTCCGTTAGATCAATTCGAAATAAGAAACCTATTCAGTATCGATACACCATTGTTGGCTAATATGAACCTATCTATTACAAATATTGGGTTATATATGACAATAGCTGCGTTTATAGCATTTTATTTTAGTGTTTTAGCCACTAACCATGCAAAAATTATCCCAAATAGCTGATCATTAAGCCAAGAAACATTGTATGCCACTATCCACAGTATCGTTGTAAACCAAATTAACAATAAAAGTGGGCAAGCTTATTTCCCATTTATGTATGCCTTGTTTATCTTTATTTTAATTAATAATCTTATTGGTATGATACCTTATAGTTTTGCATCAACATCTCACTTTATATTAACATTCTCACTTAGTTTCACTGTAGTGCTAGGTGCTACTGTTTTAGGGTTCAAAGAACATGGATTAAAATTCTTTTCTTTATTTGTTCCAGCAGGTTGTCCTTTAGGATTATTACCACTGTTAGTTCTAATCGAATTTATTTCATATTTAGCGAGAAATGTGTCTCTAGGACTTAGATTAGCTGCTAATATATTATCGGGTCATATGCTTTTAAATATTTTAAGTGGATTTACTTATAATATTATGAGCTCTGGTATAATTTTCTTTATTTTAGGATTATTACCATTAGCATTTATAATAGCATTCTCTGGATTAGAATTAGGTATTGCCTTTATTCAATCACAAGTTTTTGTAGTTTTATCTTGTTCATATATTAAAGATGCACTAGAACTACATTAATTTTCAGTAAAAACCTTTTTTTAGTTGTATAACTCCATCTACATTATATAGCTATTTTTAAGCTTTGTAACAAAAGGTATGTTTACAGGGTTAAGTTCTGGATTCTTTTCAGATAGTGCGTTATTCATACATATTAGTCATGAAATCATGTTAGATACTGAATTTGGAGTAGCAACTCTATTTAAATTATTACCTTTAATGTTTACTATATCATTAAATGTACTAGCTATTCTTTTATCTGAATTTTTATCTACTACATTAATTTCTTTTAAACTATCTAGAACAGGTTATAACCTATTAAGTTTTTAACCAACGTTTGTTAATAGAGTTATTTAATAATCGATTCCTTACAAAAATCGTTAACTTGACCGGATTTATGGGCATATTTGCATAAAGGATTTGTGCAGTGTAGAAGGCCATATAGACTTGAAAAAAGGCTATTGAACGTAGGTAGTAATATTAGTAACCTTAATACAGAATCTCTTAAAGTTATTTATTATGCATTACTACAGGTATAGTACTCTATATCATTTTCTCTAGTTATATATAGGTAAACATTATACTATTATCTCTTCTTTTAGCATCATATTTATCGGTGAATAGTCGCTCAAGAATCGTAAACCTTTATCTATTCTTTAAATAAAAGGCACTATGGGTTTACCCTTCCTAGAGATATATCTTCATACAGCCGTTACTGATTAAAATTGTAAAGTAGCTATAAAAGGTTAGCAATAGTTATGTTCGAATCATAATAACCTGAAATAGGATTCGAAACGATTGTCTATAAAAATTTATAGTAATGTATTTGGTATGTAATTGTGATTGTATAATTTTATATTTGGTATGTAATTGTGATTGTATAATTTTATATTTACTACAAAAAAAAGTTAAAAAGACATTTTTTTACTATAATTATACAAATTAACTGTCTAATAAAAATATATCATTTATATATAGTAAATATGGGTAAGCTGTCGGCTTTTGATGTAAAAAAAAAAAGAATTTTTTTTACATAAAGAGAAATTGCCTATTTTTTATATGAACACCTTTACTGGGGCTCTCGTTACTAAAAAGTTAGACGGCATTTTACTCTATAGCTACTATAGAGCTTGACGCTTTTTATTTAAATAGATAAAAATTTTAAATTTTTCTTTAGAAAAATACTAAAGGGTTAAAAATAGCCTACTTATAAGTTAACGATAGCGTACTTTAGATTAACAATAGCCTACTTATAGGTCTAAGCTGCGATTTATTACCATACTATACATATGGTGTTTAAAGTATAAATGATACATTATTATTTGTACGAATTCCAAGAATTTATTTTTATTGTTTTATAAATGTTATTACTATCTCTACTTTTAATTCCAATAGGCGGTGTATTTGCCATTTTAGTAAATAAAGAATATGGAATCTCTTTAAGAAACATAAAAATTATAGCTTTATATACATCTATCTTAAATTTATTCATCTCATTAGTTATATTTATTTTATTCGATTTTAGTACAAACCAATTTCAGTTTGTACAAGAGTACTATGAAATAAGCTATTTTGATTTTTATTTAGGGCTAGATGGTTTATCTGTTTATTTTGTTTTATTAACTACAACCATTATTCCTATTTCACTATTATCTAATTGAAAATCTATATCTACAGAAATAGTAGCTTATGTTCTGATAATTTTACTGCTAGAAAGCTTATTATTAGCGGTTTTCTTAGTATTAGATATTTTACTTTTCTACATCTTTTTTGAAAGTATATTACCTCCTCTTTTCATATTAATAGGTATATTTGGTTCAGATAATAGAGTTAAGGCGAGTTTTTACCTGTTTTTATATACATTACTGGGTTCTTTATTTTTATTATTATCTATATTAGCAATGTCTTCTATTATGAGTACTACTGATTTTGATACTCTTTTTAAAGGTAATTTCATTTATATAACACAACTTTTCTTATTCTATGGTATTTTTATAGCTTTTGCCGTAAAAACGCCTACTATTTTCTTAAATACATGACTTTTAAAAGCTCACGTTGAATCACCTTTAGGGGGTAGTATTATTTTAGCTGCTATCGTTCTTAAGTTAAGTTTATATGGAATACTGAGATTGATATTACCTCTACTGCCTAAAGCTTATATGGAATATACCTATATAATTTTCTTAATTGGTGTTATCACTATAGTATATGCTAGCCTTAGCACATTGAGAACAATAGATGTTAAAGAGCTTATAGCCTATAGTTCTGTTTCTCATGCTGCAGTTTATCTGCTAGGGGTGTTCAGTAATACTATACAAGCTATTGAAGGTGCAATTACTTTAGGAATAGCTCACGGGTTTGTTTCACCTGGTCTATTTATTTGTGCAGGAGGAGTTCTTTATGACAGAGCTCATACTAGAGTAATATCATTCTATAGAGGAGTTACTCAAGTAATGCCACTTTTTGTTATACTATTCTTTATATTATGTCTTGCTAATTGTGGAGCTCCTTTAACTTTAAACTTTATAGGTGAATTTTTATCATTATATGGGGTATTTGAAAGATCAGCATTATATGGTCTATTTGCTAGTAGCTCTATAATCTTTTCTGCAGCCTATACTATTTATATGTTCCAAAGAATATCTTTTGGTGGAGCTTACTCAAGAATGTTGACGGTAGTAATGCCAGATTTAACTAAAAGAGAATTCACTATTTTAATGTTGTTAGCAGTACCTACTGTTATTTTAGGAATCTATCCAGCATTAATATTAGATGGACTTTCTTACGGTGCAACTACGCTACTTTACCACTCTGATATAATTGTAGGACTTAGTTCTGGTCCTTTTACTGTTCAACAACAACAACTGTTACAAAAGGCTGATCATTTTGATCAAACTGTTATGCAAAATACTAGTTCTGCGGCTACTTTGAAAGAACAAGCTCAGAACAATGTAGAAGTACTAAATTACAACGTACAACAGGAAACTCACCAGATTCTTGCTGCAAAACAGGCTATTACTTCTGACCTACAACAAGCAATGGTTAACAACCCTGCTCATGCAGATGTATTTGAAGAAAGAATTCATGTAGTAGCGGACGCATCTACTCAAGCAATTAGTGAATTAAAAGGTGCAGCAGATGTTGCTGTACAATTAATAGCTAGTGATCAAAGTAGTTCAGATATCCTCTTTTTCATTGTTGATTTAGCGGTATTAGATTTTTTAGCAGGGTTTTCTGTTGTATTTTCTGTGCTATTACAATTCTATTTAAACAAAAATTGTAGACATTTCATTAGTGTTTTTTTTACTAATTTAAAATGATAGGGGTCTTTCTTAACAAATAACCATCATTTAGGATTAGAAGCTGGAATACTTTACTGACATTTTGTTGATGTTGTATGATTATTCTTATTTGTATCTATATATTATTGAGGATCCTAACGTTAAGTAGCTATCTTTATTGTTTTTTTTTACCCTTTCCCTAGCCTCCCTCCCCCTTTATAAAGAATAGATACAGGGTAACTACTAGTCTTTTCCAAGAGTGGTAGCGAGAGTTATCTCTCTCTATTCTTACATGGTTATAACTTCATTAATCTTTTTACTTTTATCTAATTCAATTACATTAAGACGAGATAAATCTATTTTATATTCAAGAGCGACAATTACGATTTTACTTATTTCTGCTTTTATTGCCTATGATAACTTATTTTTCCTATTTTTAAACAAAGGAATAGGTATTTTTTCAGGACTTTTTACTACAACAGCTACTACTACTTTTTTTATTATCTTTATCCCTATATTAGCTATTTTATTATTAGCCATAAATTTAATTCTAGCCCCTCATAACCCTTATCAAGAAAAAGATAGTACTTTTGAATGTGGGTTCCACTCCTTTTTAGGACAAAATAGAACACAATTCAGTGTATCTTTTTTTATCTTTGCACTATTATTCCTTTTATTTGACCTTGAAATCTTATTAGTCTATCCCTACAGTGTAAGTACATACACTAATGACAGTTACGGATTATCCGTAATGATGGCCTTTTTTGTACTATTGACTTTAGGGTTTGTATTTGAACTAGGTAAAAACGCGTTAACAATTGATAGTAGACAGACTTCTAATTATGGAAAGGTGGATAGTTCTGAAACTCATGCATTTTTAACTTCCTCATTTTCTATGTCTGGTAAATACTTAATAGGTTTAGCTATTGCCATATTTATAAGTTTAATGGTATATGTCGTTAGAATTGTGCTTATGATTTATTTAGATATGGACGTTTTTAGTTTAAGTAGTGTATTGGTTAGCTTGACTTATTTTTGTTCTTTCAGTGGTATAGGATATTTGGTTAAAGAATATCTGAATAACCATTTTTTTACAATGTATCACACTACAGGGGTTAATTCTAGTTTAAATATTACTAATTTAGAAAAGGATAACATATATAGTAAAATGAATGCTCCAAGTACTGGAGATGATACAACTTCTACAAGAACAAGAGCTACTTTGGAAAGCGAAATTTCATCATCTAAAGACGAATTAGAATATTGAAAATTCCAACAGTCAGATGCTAGCTCCCAGTTTAAGAATCACTTACTTCTAAGACCTCGCTATGAACAGTTAGGTAAGCTAGCCGAATTCGAAAAGCAAAAAGCTTTATTAGATGATACTTTAAAAGACTGTAGCAGAAATGTAAGTACTGAGTACAGTACACTCGTTAGGTTACAAGAAAAGTTACAAAAAAACGAGTATACCCCACTTAAACCTACATCTCCACTTGGTTCTGCTCTTGGTAAACGTGTTGGAGAAAATGACATGTCCGAAGCTAGTAACAAAAGATCTAGATAAACCAAGTTATTCGTTACTAAATTTAACTTTTATATTTTTCAAGTATTTTCCTTCTCTGTATTGCTAAATAAAATAATAATTAGAAAAATGCATATAATAGGTTCAATAACAATACTAATCAGAAAAATTTGGATCATTACTTCCAGAAAAATCCTAGAACTTTTCTATCTTATGATTACCAAAAATATAAAAGAACCCAGCTGTAGCCAGTCTTTACAAAGTGCTATGTTTACTATTAACAAGCCATTTTTGTATTTTCTATATAAAATAATAGCAGGGTATAGCTAAACTAATTTCCCTGGAGCTAGTTCCTACTCTTCCTCTTATTATTTTTGGTTTGCCAATAGTTTCTTTATTTAACCAAAACATAATCTAGTAAGGTAAAGGATAGAAAAATGGCCATAAGAAAATTTGTTAAAGGAAACCGTAAAAAAAAAAATAAACGTTTGCCTATAATAAAATCTTTTTTTGCGGCCCTCGTAACTCTAAAAGTTACACGGCCTTTTACTCTATAGTTACTATAGAGCTTGCCGCTATATCTAAAAAAAAAAAATAAACATAATATTCTCAAAGTTAGATTCTTAAATGAGAGTATTTTGACAAACAGACATTAACTTATATTTTTATACAATGAATTTATCACTAATTTTATTTACAATTGGAATTTTAGGTTTTGTTTTAAATAGAAAAAACATTATCTTAATGCTTATTTCAATAGAAATAATGCTATTGGCTATTACGTTTTTAATATTGGTTAGTTCACTTAGCTTTGATGATGTATTAGGTCAAACATACGCTATTTATATTATTGCCATAGCTGGAGCAGAATCTGCTATCGGTTTAGGTATTTTAGTAGCTTTTTATAGATTAAGAGGAAGTATTAGTATTGAATTTAAATAATGTATCTAGCTATAATAATTTTACCACTATTAGGATCAATAGCATCTGGTTTTTTTGGTAGAAAAATCGGAGTTTCAGGGTCACAAATAATTACATGTACAGCTGTTATAATGACAACTGTTTTTGCGGTAGTTGCTTTTTTTGAAGTTGGATTAAATAATATACCTGTGTCAATAGAGCTGTTCAGATGAATAGATTCTGAGTCATTATATGTGTCTTGAGGATTCCATTTTGATTCACTAACAGTTTCTATGCTTATACCTGTACTAATTGTTTCTTCTTTAGTACATATTTACTCTATTGGTTATATGAGCCATGACCCTCGGGGTCGCGTAACGGGAAAACGCGTCTATGGGGGTAAACTATCAAATTCCGGGGAACTCCTAAAGCTTAAGATACCAAACCGTAATAGAAATATTATAGGTGGCTGAACTAATTACTCAGGTATGGTAACAAGTCTTAAGATATGTGAAAACAAAATGGACAATCGCGGATCTAAGTCAGCAATGTTAGAAAACATTGCTGTAAAAGAGCAACGAGTAGACGGTAGTTGATTTATTAATCCACATTTAATAAATTTAAGGTGTATTCTACAGGGTTTCGAAAGAAATAGAGGTACAAATCTCAGTTTCAATATGCAACAAGGTTGAAACTCCTATATCAAAAGCCCATCTAAACAATACGATTTAAAAAGATACTCTACCTCCAGTAATATTATGGTCAATCCTGGAACCTGATCTGGTTTAATAGACGGGGAAGGTTCATTTACTATTATAATAGACAAAAACAAAGTTCGTAAATTAGGTTGACGTGCTCAACTAAAATTTCAAATAGGTTTACACAAAAAAGATCTTAACATATTATGTCTATTACAACAATATTTAGGCGGTATCGGTTCTATTCATTCAACTTCAAACAGAGATGTACTTAATTATTCAATAGATTCCATGGAGGATTTGAATAAACTTATTATTCATTTAGAAAAATATCCTTTATTAACTCAAAAAGCTGTAGATTTTATATTATTTAAAAAAGCGGTAGGACTTTTTAATGATAAAGCTCATCTTACAGTTGAAGGTCTAGAAAAAATAGTGAATATAAAAGCCTCAATGAATTTAGGTTTATCTGACGCATTAAAATCAGAGTTTGCTGGATATGTACCAGTTGAAAGACCTCTAATAAATTACGATAATTTAGTTTTAGACCCTCATTGAATTTCAGGATTTATAAGCGCTGAGGGAAACTTTGATGTTCGTATGCCCTCTACCAATAGTAAACTAGGTAACCGAGTACAATTAAGATTTAGAATATCTCAGCACAGCAGAGATTTTATATTAATGCAAAAAATAATAGAGTATTGAGGGTCAGGAAAAATATATAAATATGCTGGTAAATCTGCAGTTAGCTTAACTATAGTTAATTTTAAAGATATTACAGATATAATTATTCCATTCCTAAATAAAAACCCTATAATAGGAGTAAAACTCTATGATTATCTTGATTGATGTAAAATCCATAGTCTAATGATTAATCGTTCTCATCTTACAGCTCAAGGTATAGATTCTATTAAAATAATAAAATCTGGTATGAACAGAGGTAGAGATTCTTAAGGTATTTAACCATTGTTAATAACCACCTTATAAATCAATTAAAGGATAATTTTTGATATTTATGCATATCCAAAGATTTTTTAGCTATTTAAGCTTATTCACATTTATGATGCTTATATTAGTTACAGCAGATAACTATTTATTAATGTTTGTAGGTTGAGAAGGTGTTGGGGTTTGTTCTTATCTTTTAGTAGCTTTCTGGTACTCTAGAATACCAGCAAATCAAAGCTCTCTTTCAGCATTTTTAACTAACAGAGTAGGAGATTGTTTCTTAACTGTAGGTATGTTTGCCATATTATGAGCGTTTGGTAATTTAGATTATGCTACTGTATTCTCATTAGCTCCTTATATGAATGAAAATGTTGTAACTATTATAGGTATATGTTTAGTTATAGGAGCAATGGCTAAAAGTTCTCAAGTAGGACTTCATGTGTGATTACCTATGGCCATGGAAGGTCCTACACCAGTAAGTGCACTAATACACGCTGCCACTATGGTTACTGCAGGAGTGTATCTATTAATGCGTTCATCTCCTTTAATAGAATACAGTTCAGTTGTATTAATGATATGTTTATGATTAGGTGCTATCACAACTGTGTTTAGCTCTCTTATTGGTTTATATCAACAAGATATTAAAAAAGTTATAGCTTATTCTACTATGAGTCAATTGGCTCAAAAATATACTACTCATTCAAGTATATTTAGGCATCAAACTATATGCGTAGAAGCTATGTATAAAAATATTATAGCCAATTCGCAGATAACCAAAGCTCGTGATTATTTGTTTAATCATTGTAACTTCAAGTTTATTAATTCATCTACCATTATAAGGTTACACCTGCACATTTTGTGTGGGCAAATAAGATGAAAATTGGGAGTTATTAGTAAGTTAGTAGGAATCTCAGAGGCCATACGTTTGATATTAGTCTTTATTAAGTTAAAATTAACGAACTTAATAGCAAAACCCGTTATCTTTAAACAACAGAATTTTAAAACTCTTTGTTCACCTTTCCTAAAAAGAAATGATAGAAATAGTTTGATTTTTAGTAGGAGTATGTCTACTGGTGTAAATACTAGTAGTTCGGACTACAAAATGAGAGATTCAGAAGATCTTGCATTTAGACAGTGATTAGCTGGATTAATAGATGGAGATGGTTACTTTTTATTGAGTAAAAATGGATATAATAGTTGTGAAATAACTATGGATGCCAGAGATAAAAAGGTTCTATATTTAATTCAACATAAATATGGAGGATCTGTAAAACAAATTTCAAATGCATATGCATTTAAATATAAATTAAGAAACAGAGCAGGTTTAATTGCATTAATAAATGATGTAAATGGATTAATTCGAAATCCTACACGTCTATTACAAATAAATAAGCTTTGTGAAAAATTTAACATAGAATTAAAGTATGCAAACAACGTTATTTTTAATGATGGGTGACTTAGCGGATTTATTGATAGTGACGGTTCAGTATATTTTAGTGAAGCGTCCGGTCAAATTTTTATTAGTATATCTCAAAAAAATAAATATTTATTGGAACCTTTAATTCATATATATGGAGGAAGAGTAGATATTTCTAGCCCTAAAATAGAAGCATTTAAATATGTTATATATAGAAAAGCTGAATTGTATAATATGATAGATAATTATTTCAATAAATACCCTCTAAGAACAGAAAAGATGAAAAGAGTTAATCTAATAAAACAGTTTTATTTAATTAGACCAAGTAAAAAAGAAAATGATGTTGTAAAACTTAATGAATGAGTTAAATTTAAAGATAAGTGGGAAAAATACCAAGATTAATAAAGAAATGGTCCAAGTTACGTCATAGTATTATGATAGTAATTTTGCAATTAGGTATGATGGTTATAGCTGTAGGTTTATCTTCTTATGGTATAGCTTTATTCCATTTAGTAAATCACGCCTTTTATAAAGCACTTCTTTTCTTAGGTGCGGGTGCGGTTATCCATGCTGTAGCGGATAATCAAGACTTTAGAAGATATGGGGGACTAAGAGCATTTTTACCGCTAACTTATTCAGTAATGCTTATCGCTTCTTTAAGTTTAGTAGCTTTCCCATTTATGACAGGTTTCTATTCTAAAGATTTTATTCTTGAGTCTGCATATGGTCAATATTATTTTTCTGGTACAGTTGTGTATATAATTGCTACTATAGGAGCAATGTTTACTACATTATACTCTGTAAAAGTATTATATTTAACATTCTTAACAAATCCTAATGGACCTTTAATCAACTATAAAAATGCACATGAAGGTGACATTTTTATGAGCTTACCTTTAATGATTTTAGCGGTGTTTTCTATATTCTTTGGGTTTGTAACAAAAGATATGTTTATAGGGTTAGGTTCTGGATTCTTTTCAGATAATGCGTTATTCATACACCCTAGTCATGAAATCATGTTAGATACTGAATTTGGAGTAGCAACTTTATTTAAATTATTACCTTTAATGTTTACTATATCATTAAGTGTACTAGCTATTCTTTTATCTGAATTTTTATCTACTACATTAATTTCTTTTAAACTATCTAGAACAGGTTATAATATATTCAGTTTCTTTAATCAACGTTTCTTAATAGAATTATTTTATAATAGATTCGTTACAGGAACTGTATTAAAACTTGGGGGACAAACTACTAAAGTTTTAGATAAAGGATCTGTAGAATATATAGGACCGTATGGACTTGAAAAAGGACTATTAAACATAAGTAGTAATATTAGTAACCTTAATACAGGATCTGTTACAACTTATGCATTATACATTACTACAGCAGTAGTATTGTATATGACTTTTTCTAGTTATATAGATGTAAACATTTCACTATTATCTGTTCTTTTAGGGTTTACTTTATTACTGTCTAATAAACCTGTGTATTCTACCGCACTGACGAGTTCGAGTCAGATTACGATTCCGACTGACTACTTTAAAAATATGGTGGCACTATTTAAGACCAGAGCAAATTCTGTTCCTAAAAATAGACCTGAATTAATAGCGGTATCAGGTGATGATCTTCACTCAAATAGACAGTATGTTGATTCAAAAAAAGTTGATCTTGACGATAATCACAGTCAAATAATGAATCGGGCTCATCATGAATTTACACGACCTAATGCAACAGTAGAGCAACAACTTAGCCTCCATGATCTAGTTGTGTCTAGTACTGAGGCATTACTAAATTCACAAAGTTATTTAGATCAAGCTTTGCAAGCATGTATTAATCATTTATATATAATTCCTTTCCTAATTACGGGAGAGACTCCTGTATTCGCCATACTTTTTAGTTGATTAGGTTTATTAAGACATGAAGCTATACGGATTATTCTACGATATTATATATGTAATGCGTATACTTATATATGTAATGCGTATACTTATTTAAAGTATAGCTTAAAAAACATATGAAAAAAATAAGCATGAAGGTGATATCTTTATGAGTATACCTTTACTGATTTTAGCGGTATATGACTTTCTCTAGTTATATACATGTAAACATTTTACTATTATCTCTTCTTTTAGGATCATCTTTATTATTGAATAATAATAAATCTTTTAACTGTACGACGGGTTCTTTTCCAGTTTTCGGTTCTCTAATGAGAGGAAGCTAATGGATAGTAAGGGGGGGGGTAGGGGGGGTTGCGTCTGGCTAAACCAGCATATCTTAAAGGTTTATTAGAAAAGACTTTAGGGATTTAGTGGATAAGAGGGTGGTCTTACACTATTCAACAGTTAATTTCAAAATCAAAGAGAATTAATCAGAAGATTTCTTTTAAAGTAGCTTCTCTTACTATAAAATCCCGTGTGTCAGTAAATTATCTAAAGTTACTTTTAACCATACCTACCTCTAGTATTTCCATAATATATTTTTACTATACATATATGAAGGTTTGTTGGGATAGAGAAGGCCAAAGGGAAGTAAAAACCGTTTATATCGTGTAAAGTTAAAAACTTTATAGCTCTTTAAATACTATAATAAAGGTATATTACATGGCATTATTTCAAAACTATATAACACACATGGGACTAGTATAATGAAAGCGATTACGATTGGTAATAAAACAGTTCAACAATAAGACATAAGTTGGTCGTAACGAATTCTAGGGAATGAAGCTCTAGCTCATATGAACACAAATACCATTATACAAGTTTTAACTCCTATAACTATACCACTTATAGCTGTCCCTATAATTGAACTATAGTTATCAAAATCAATAACATTAAAGTTAGATCCATTATCTGTTAGATACATATAACTGTCTCCTGCAATAAATTGTAAAAGGTAAAAGTAAGGGTATAAAAAGTAATTAAAATCAAACAAGTAACCACCTAAAAATAAAATACTGTTTAAAATACAAATAAGTATTATACTAGCATATTCAGCTAAAAAGAAGAATACGAAAATAACAGCAGAATGCTCTGTCATAAAACCACTAACTAATTCTGATTCCTAAATTATAAATGATAAGTAAATACTCTTTTTAATCCTCCTGGGGATTTATTTTCAAGTAATATTTACCTTTAAAAACCAAACCATTATTAATATATTTACTCACAGTTACCTTAGACACACCCAAATGAACAGCTAGATCTGAAGCATAATCAAATGTTTTTAACAAACGGTTGTCTAAATCATAAATACCTACACCATTAGGATATTTAATTTTTTTTTTTACTCCTCATAAGATTTTTAGTTTCTTCTGAGTGTGTTCTACCAAACATAGGATTTAATAATCCAGGTTTGCTAATTAGAAGTTTAGTTTGCTCATAATGATGTTTCCCTCAAAAAGGATGATTGCTTTTATCTTGCAATCTTTTTATCATTTTTTGTTTAGCACTATCTGTATGCTTATAGCCTTCTGAGCTAGAAGCATTTTCTAAAAAAATTATATAAATTGCTAAAGTTAAATTTCTTTATGTACATAGTTTTTAAGTCAGTTAATAATTTGGAACTAGTAGCTTTATCTTTATAAGTAAAGTATTCATAGATACAAAAATGAAAGTTATCTAAACCATCTTTTAAAATACCAGCCTGTAAAGCTTTGTTGGATTTTCTATCTAATAAATGTTCATTTAATCTTACATATAAATCTTTTGCACTACCTATGTATTGGTTTCCATTAACTTTATTCAAAAAACTATAAATACCACCTTTTTTTGAAAGAAGCTCCCGTTTGGAATGTATGTAATCTTTGTCTTTTAAATCTGTTAAAGTTATTATGGGTGTTGGAGTGTCCATTTTAGAAGAACTCGACGTAGAATAAAATCTACGTGATGTAAAGCTAAAATTAACATCTCTACTGTGAGGTATATTCATTTGGAATTGTCTTAATATCATTTATCTGATATATCACTATATCTGTGGTCTATATCATATACAACTATATAATTGTATTATCGCGTGTAGTCTCTGAGGATCCTACTCATAATTAAATTATTTTGGTTTCCTGCTGATTATCCTTTGTAATACATTTGACAAATTTAACGTTACTCTCTATACAACATGACAATAAGGTTGAATAGATATAGTTAAATGTATATATAAATTTAAGGGGTTTCCAGCATATAGCGATATTTAAAGAGGCCAAATCTTTTCGAAAATTACTTTAAAGTAATAAAAACTAGCCTCTGCCAAATCGAATGGTGCTCTATTTGTTTCTGCAATAGACCCTATGAAGAATATAATAAATATAGGGAATAAAGGTACCACATATCAAATAGCTCTTTGAGCTTCTATAATTACAGTTATATCTAAACTACCTGCTAATAATACTACTAATAGTATAGCAGAGCTTAAAATTAATTCGTAACTAATTAATTGAGCTGTACTTCTTAATGACCCTAAAAATGCGTACTTAGAATTAGCGGATCATCCTGCTAGTAATATACCATATGTAGCTAATGAAGACATAGCTAACATATATAGTATACCTAGATTATAATCTAGTAAGACTAAACCAGGACCGTAGGGTACAACAGCATACCCTAATAATGCAAAAATTAATGTAATAATAGGACCAAGAAAAAATAGTACTATGTTTGCTTGCGTAGGAGAAACATACTCTTTTAGTAAAAGTTTAAGAGCATCGGCAAATGCTTGAAGTAGACCATATCAACCTACTGCATTAGGCCCTAATCTTCTTTGCATACTAGCCATAGTTTTTCTTTCAGCTATTGTTACAAAGGCTACTGTTAATAAGACCGGTACAGTAACAGCCAATACTTCAAGAACGGACATAATTGTTGGTATATATAACATAGATAAAGTAAGTTATAATCATAAAATTGCATATAATTCTAGCGTATTTTAACGAATTATTGTAAATATATAGGAATCATATCACATATTTTAATTACACCGTGTTTTAACGAATAAGTTCACTATTATACAAGATATAAAATTGTTTTCTTTATCTTTACCGGGCTTTAACTAAAAGAATTTTACTCTTCTCCCCATTCCAGATAGTTTTCTATCATTGGGATGTATTATGTGACATATGTTTCATAACAAGTGTTAGCTATATAATAGGTAAAAGAACTTTGAAATAATGGTAAAAATACAATATTTTGGGGTTTGTTACATCACAAGTAAATATTACAGAATGTAACGAATAAATGCATAAAATATGTTAACCCTACATCTTATACTCATATTAGTATATTTCAGTGTAAACGTTTCAATGGTAAATAGATTGTATCATAAACATAGCTAAACAGTCTTTAATGGGAGAATGTTTTTAACCCTATTTTAGTATTATTTAAATATTTTTTTGTGGAAAGAATCTAATTTTTTTTTTACAGTATATATAAATTATTTTGCAGTATATATAAATTATTTTACCTATTTTACAATAGTTTCTTACTTTACTATACAATCTGTAATATTCCCAGACAAATAAAACAATACTTGTAACTATAGTAATTTCTGGTATATTAACTCTTAAATAATTTAAATCAAAATCGATAAATTTAAAATAAATAAAGAGTGAGAAAATTGTTAAAAACAAGCGTATAATAGTAAAACTATACATAGGGAGTATTGGAAGTATTGAAAGAACTGTGTTTTTATGTTCGTCTACCGCTTTTTCAGTATCCTCTACAACTTTCTGATTTTCAACCGCTTTTTTCTCCTCAATGTCTTTTTGATTTTCAACCGCTTTTCTTTTATCTATTTCTTGTTTAATCTGATCTAATTTAAGTTTAACCGTCGTATAAGTATTAAAACTACTTTTTGCTTCCCCTTCTAGATACTCCTGTAATTGTTGAATACCCTCTTTTCTTGAATTTCCACTCTCTTCATCGAAATACGTTTCATAGTGGCTCATAATTTCATTCATTTCCCTGTTTAAAGATTTATTTGCAATCTTATCTTCCAAAGATTTCGCTTTACGAAAGATTTTTAACTCGTCCCTAGCAGAACGATGACTTTCAACACTATTTTTGTAAAGAGGTAAATTTTGTTTCATTTCCGAGAAAAGCTCTTGTATAGATTTTTTATCTCACCCACCAGATTGTAAACACACACTGTTGAACTTATGCGGGTTAGGGTTGCATAAGCTAACTAGTGCTCTTTCTTTTTCTTGGTAAGGGTTATGAGGACCTAAAATTAAATGAATGGCTAATAATAAAATAGCTAATATAGGAATAAAGATAATAAAAACAGTAGTAGTAGCTGTTGTAGTAAAAAGTCCTGAAAAAATACCTATTCCTTTGTTTAAAAATAGGAAAAATAAGTTATCATGGGCAATAAAAGCAGAAATAAGTAAAATCGTAATTGTCGCTCTTGAATATAAAATAGATTTATCTCGTCTTAATGTAATTGAATTAGATAAAAGTAAAAAGATTAATGAAGTTATAACCATGTAAGAATAGAGAGAGATAACTCTCGCTACCACTCTTGGAAAAGACTAGTAGTTACCCTATATCTATTCTTTTTAAAGGGGGGGGGGGGCTAGGGAAAGGGTAAAAAAAAACAATAAAGATAGCTACTTAACGTTAGGATCCTCAATAATATATAGATACAAATAAGAATAATCATACAACATCAACAAAATGTCAGTAAAGTATTCCAGCTTCTAATCCTAAATGATGGTTATTTGTTAAATGGTAAGCTAATACACGTCATAGACCTACAGCTAAGAAAGCTGTACCTATCATAACATGTAATCCATGGACAATATAAATTAAAGGCATTATATCCTTTATATCATTTATTATTAAATGGTTTAGACTATGTCATCAATTTTACTTAGAAATCTAGTAAAGGGCAGGGGTTTTAAAAACTCTTAAAAAAGAACTTTATTTAGTCGTTGAACCTTTATAAAACTTTTTTATAGTAGGGTTGTAAGAATTCTATTGTTTTATTATTGGCTGCATATTGTCCTTTTTATCAAACTAGGAATTCTATGCAATTTACCCTGTTTTCTATTAACAATTTAGCTAGTTAATAACATTTTACCAAATTGTCAACCATTCGATTCAAATATAAATAAACCGATTTAGCTGCTTATTAGGTAAAATGTGTATATAACCCTTTAAAAAATTCTTTTTCTTATTAGAATGTCTATATAAGCATTTTATTCTTTTTTAAATTCTTAATCTTATTAATAGGGGCTTAGATTAACCCTGTTCCAAAGTAAAAACATGATCCAAAAGCTCCATCTGAGATAGTGAATGATGATACTGAATATTCTACACCTTGTAATGCTGTAAAGATAGTTGCTAGTATAATAGTATATAATAAACCGTATAAAGCTTTACCTCTTTGTCCGTTAATTAAAAAATGGTGTGCATATGTAACAGTAAATCCTGAAGCAAGTAAAAGAACTGTATTAATTAGTGGTAATTCAAAAGGATCAATAGATTCTATTCCCATAGGAGGTCACATAGCCCCTAATTCTACTGTAGGAGAAAGGGCACTATGGAAAAATGCTCAAAATATAGCTAAGAAAAATAAAGCTTCAGATACTATAAATAAAGCAACACCAAGGTTTAATCCTCTTTGCACTGCTAAGGTGTGATGACCTATATATGTCGTTGAATTTTAACTTTGATGTATAAGCATTATAAAGTACTAAGGGGGGGGGGGGAAGTAGAAGGCTAAGTATAAAAAAAAAACAAAGCATGTACTGTCACTCATAAGGGTTAAATTTGAAGATAGCTATATACAAATCTAATATTTATTCCTCTTAATATAATCCTTTTACAAGAACAAGTGCTTGTACAAGCACAAGTGCTTTTTACATATAATATAAAAAGTTAGGTTTAACCCGCATTTACTTTTACATATGGTGTCCCCCCTATATATAAGATATATCTATATATAAAATTTAAAATAATTCCAAAACATACAATATATCCAAATTATACAATATATCCTAATTATACAATATATCAAAATTATACAATATATCTCTATCAAAATAATATTATATATATAAAAATTACATTATATATATGAATATTACATAGCATATATTGATTGGACTATATCATACCTTATAAATATGTATTTTCTTTATAAGGTTTTTACATGTAGTCTCTGAGGATCCTACTAAGATATTTTATCTTTTGGTTTCCTGCTGATTATTCTACAAATATTTTATATAGAAAGTTCCAGCACATAGTAAAATTTAAAGAGGGCACATAATAAACAAAAAACACAGTATTTTTTTTTATTTAGGTTTAGTTTACCCTCTGCTATTACATCTCTTCATCAGAATGCCATAGCAAGAATTACTGACATTAAGCTCATCATTAGGTTGTATTCTGCAAAAGCAAATCCATGGAAAGATAAAGCAGCAGATGTAGTAAGACTTAATAAACTAATAGATGTATATAAAGGTCATGGAGAAGGAGATACTAAATGAAAAGGATGTGCTTGAAAATTACTTCTATTTAATTGTAACATATGTATATAAATATAATTTCACAACACGTTTTTTTTTAAGGACAGCTCTGAATTAAGACTGAATAATAAAATACGTTTTTTTAGCTCTGATAGGGTTTTTATCTAACTACTTACTAGCGATTCCCTACCCAATATTTTGTATAGAACTAAATAATTGCTACCCTTACATACAATATTCTATGTATATATATATGGTAGCTATTCTCTATGTAATGTATTAGAACGATACAAAAATAAGAGAATACTATAAAAAAAAAAAGAAAAGATAAACCTAAATAATTAGAAAAACCCTTAAAAACAGTATACTTGTCGGCCCAAAGATAAAAGAAAATAGATTAAAAAATAGATATTTTCTTAAAAAGCTATATAAAAAAGCAGACTAATCCTAAAAAACATAGTGTAACATTCTAAAAAGTGTAAAGCCTTGGAAAGCACAGCAGTACACTATAAAAATATAGTAGTAAGCCCTACTAGTACATTATAAAAATATCGTAGTATCATAAAAATACATTAGTACATAGTAAAAGTATACAAGTACATTATAGAAGTATACAAGTAATGTATTAAATGTAGTTAATTACTTTCTATATAAGCTTAAAAATGGTTAAACTATAGAGTGATTTATTCGTTAAAATTGAATTATTCGTTATAAAAGTGAATTATTCGTTATAAAAGTTTAGCAATAGTCAAGCTATATATCATTTATTAGTAATGTAATGGGTATAATCTTATGCTAGCTATAAAAAAAGAAAAAAAAACATTTTTTAACTATAATTATACAAATTAACTGTGTAATAGACGTAGTTAATTATTAGCTATATAATCTTACATAGGATTAAGCTAAATAGTTAAGCCATATTTCTTTGTTATTGGATATATGCGTTTGAAAAGATATGACCTATATAGAACTTAGTAGTAATGTATTGGGTATAACCAAATATTAATAATGGAAAATGAAAATTTTGTTTTCCTCTATCTGTATAGAACTTAGTAGTAATGTATTGGGTATAATATGTAGAAAACAAGTCTGTATGAAAAATTGTGTGGAAGATAAACCCTTTACGATTTATATCTTATAAAGGGTATAGAGATAACTACTATAAAAGATTCTTATTAGTTTAATGGTAGAACAAGATACTTCTAATATCTGAATCTAAGTTCGAATCTTAGATAAGAATCAATGGTAGAGGAAAATAACTTTTTATAACTAATAAAAGATAAATAAATTTTACAGGTTTTATTTCTTTTTAGTGATTAGAGATAAAAAAAGACTTAAAAAAAATGAAAAAAGATAAAAAAAAAGAAAAAAAAAAAGAAAAGGTAATAAATAAATTTTATACTTTTTATTTGAGTTTGATGATGGCTCTGAGTGAACGCTATGCAAATGCTTGACACATGCTAATCGAACGTCAATATTTTAATTTTATCTTAAATTGTCTATATTGAAGTGGTGTACAGGTGAGTAATTGGTATTATGGCTACCTAGAAGTAAGGCAAAATAAATCCCTTATATAAACAATTTGTTATTCTTTATTAAATAATAGTATTACTATTATTTGTTTTATACTAGAAATAATTGGCTTCCATTAGATTTTGTATAAATAAAGTTAAGTTAATTATAACAATAATAATTGTTCAAAAGAAAGAGTATTTCGCTTCTAGTTGATTATTAATAACCATCGGATAAGTAGTAAGTATGGTAATGGCATACTTAGCTTGTGTCCGTAGTCAGGACTGAGAGGTCTATTGACCACACTGGGTCTGAAAAAACCCCAGTGCGTGTAGTACAGCAGTGAGGAATTTTGGTCAATGGCCTAACGGCTGAACCAGCAACTTGCAGGAATGAGAGTTAATATAATAAGTTTATTAACTTGCTTGACTATGTCTTATAAAATTCTGGATAAAGCTTATTATGAAAACTTTATATCCATAGGTCTCGACCAAATCTTGTGCCAGCAGTCGCGGTAAGACAAGGGAGACGAGTGTTATTCATCTTTAACAGGTATATAGGGTACCTAGACGGTGTACAAAGGCTTAGATAAGTACCTGTTACACTTGAGTTTGATATGTGAGAGGAATATGTCAGAATTATTGGTGGAAAGATGAAATTTGCTAATACTAATAGGACTGATAAAGGCGAAGGCAAACCTCTATGTACATGTATTTATGCAGCACGGGATCGTGAAAAAAGGCATAAAATACTATAACTGACGTTGAGGGACGAAGGCTCAGAGAGTGAAGAGGATTAGATACCCCCGTAGCCTGGGCAGATAATGATGAGTGCCATAGGTTGGCTTTATGTCGAACTATAAATGAAAGTGGAAGCACTCCACCTCAAGAGTAATGTGGCAACGCAGGAACTGAAATCATTAGACCGTTTCTGAAACCAGTAGTGAAGTATGTTATTTAATTCGATGATCCTCGAATAACCTTACCACAATTTGAATGATCTACAAAATAGAATACAGTTTTGGTAAATATTCCAAAGAAATGAGCTATTTCTAGACCACATGCGTTGCATGGCTGTCTTCAGTTAATGTCGTGAGATTTGGTTAGGTCCATTAAATTAACGTAAACCCTTGCTTTATTTACTAGTATAAAGCAGTTCTCCGCTTACAATTGGATGTGATAATAGGGACTAAGACAAGTCATCATGGCCTTAATATTGTGGGCTATAGACGTGCCACATGTGCCTTTACAAAGGGATGCAATAATGCGAATTGGAGCTAATCCCCTAAAATAGGATAAAGTATGGATTGTAGTCTGAAATTCGACTGCATGAAAAAGGAATTACTAGTAATCGTGAGTAATCACATCACGGTGAATTTTATCTCAGATAGGTACTAACCACTCGTCAGGCGCTGAAAGGAGTATGTGCAATAAGTTTGGTGGCTGCGGATGGATAGTCTAAATATACAGGTTTAGATCTTTTGGCAGATACATCTTCGTATGCGTGACTCTAATTGGTGTTAAGTCGAAATACGGTTCGGGTTGGGGAACTAGCCCGGGAATAATTAATATTAACAATACACCCAAAAAAAAAGTCTGTGCAAGGAGCATAAAGTTTATCTGGTTCTATGGTTCGAATCCATAGACAGGCTCATATCCAAGGTAGCTAGCTATCTACTCGTATGGTAGCTTTTTCTCTTTTTCTAACAATTTCTTTGAAATTATATCGAAAAAAAAAAACAAATGAACCTTTTTTGCTCGTTATTTCGTTTTTAATAAAAATATTTGTTCGTTATTTAGCTAGCTGAAATAAAACGCTGTAAACTAAACGTAACCTATCTGTTTTTTTTTGACAAAGTGCAGTAAAGAAACAAATCTTTTACTGTTAGTAAGTTTACATAGAATAAAAAAAAAATCCGAGTGCTGGAATTGGTAGACAGGACAAATTTAAGCTTTGTTGACGTTATGTCGTGAACGTTCAAGTCGTTCTTCGGATACATACATAGTTAAAGATTTAACTATGCTTTATATAAATTTTTATCTAACTATACTTTGTTCAATTCTTTATCTAACTATGCTTTATAGAGTTCTTTAATCGTACTTATTCTTTATCTACTGTAAAAATGTATTGAAAAATTAAAACTCCGTTGAAAAAGGGGTTTATACAGCGATAGCTGTAAAAAGAATTGTGTTATCTTTTTACTCTTTGTATAGTACATGAAATTGCATAAAAAAAAAAAAGGAGAGTTCCTTTATTGGTAAGAAGGGTTGAGCTGTAAACTCAATAGCGCGTTGCTTTTAAGAGTTCGAATCTCTTGTCTCCTAATAATGATTATTTCTAGCAAATGGATACATGATTCATTTTTATAAAGTTAATTACTTAGATAGTTAATTCTTTAGAGTTAGTTGCTATATAGCTAATTAGTTATAGAAAAAAATGCCTAGATAATTACTTGCTATAGAGTTAATGGTTATAAAGCTGTTATATAGCGGTTGCTTTATGTAATAGCCTTTATAGCTCAATGGTAGAGCGGAATACTGTTAATATTCTGATAAATGTTCGATTCATTTTAAAGGCTTAAAAGCTTGTATAAGATTGTAACTAAAAAGTTTACGATTTTACCTAATACTTAGTGTTTTTCTTCTAAGAATTATTTCGAAATTATGTCGAAAAAAAAAAAATAGAATAAATAGTACTCGTTTTTTTTTCTATGGACCAGAAAAAGTAAATAGAAAAAAACTCCCATTATAAAAAAAAAAAAAATTTCAAACAAACTATCTATAATTATTGCTGTATAGCGTAGTGTAGCTATATAGGATACAACTAATCTTTAGTATAATACCTGTAAATTTATGGCTGTTATACTAGGAAAGGAATAAAGCGGTTGTGTTTTTATAAAAATAGATACAGTTTTGTAGTGAAAAGGGTAATTCAAAATTTTTTATGTTGTATATAGTTAATGAAATGACATTTAATGGTTATAGTGCAGTTAATTTAGATATATTATATATAATTGCTATCCTACTAGGTATATTTGTTATTGTAAGTAAAAACCCTATTGTTTCTGTTTTATTTTTAATAGGTTTATTTTTATGTATAGCTGCTTATTTAATCCTAACAGGATTAAACTTTATAGGACTAGCATATTTATTAGTATATATAGGGGCTGTATCTATATTATTTCTGTTTATATTAATGTTAATAAATGTTAGAATATCTGAGCTATTAATAGACAGTATTAATAGTATACCTTTAGCTATATTAATAGGTGGTTTATTTAATTACTTTGTTAATAATGTATTGCCATATATGGTAATGACTAATAACTTATTATATCACTTTACTATTAAAAAACAACTAACGAATGTAACATCTGTGTCATGAGATGGATACTTAGCAGAAACTTCTCACATAACATCCATAGGTAATGTATTATATGGTCATTACTCTATATGACTAATTATTACATCTATTATATTATTATTAGCAATGGTTGGTGCAATCGTTATTACGTTAAAACCACAAACAGACCAGGAATAATAAGCAATAATAACTAGACGTCTTTGCCTTAATTTGAAAAAAAAAAGAAGATTTACTTTGTAACTTTTTATGCAAATTAAATAATAAAACTTGTTGTGTAACATATGTTTCATAACATATCCCACTGATAAAAAAAAAACTATCTGGAATTGGGAGAAGAGTAAACTTTTTACTTAAAGCCTATAAAAAAAATAAAAAAAAAACAGAAAAGAAAACAAAAAAAAAGAAATTAGCTCAATTGGTAGAGCGTCCGTTTTACACACGGCAGGTTAAGTGTTCAAATCACTTATTTCTTATTACTTATCTTTGATAAGTAAATATATTTATAGAGATCTTAGCTTAACGGTAAAGCGTATGACTTTTAATCATAGTTATAAGGGTTCAAATCCCTTAGATCTTAAAAAAAAAATATAAACGGCTATAGGTTAATGGTAGACCACTCGTCTTCCAAACGATTTGTACCGATTCGACTTCGGTTGGCCGTAGAGGGTTAGTAACTTAATGGTAAAGAGCTTTCTTGTCACGAAAGTAGATATCGGTTCAAGCCCGGTCTAACTCGTACTTTTCAATTTTATAATTAGCTGTTAAATTATAGGATTAGCAGCCATTATAAAGTACCCTACATTGCTGTAATGAACAAATTCTATTGTTATAGCTCCCCCCCCCCCATTAACTATTTAATTGCTATAGCTGATAGTAATTATTGGGTTAACGTTCATTTTTTTTTAGTTAAAAAAACACTAGAAAAACGTAAGTTGAAAAACAAAAAAAAAAACGTAAGTTACATAATAGTAAAAAGGAAAAGTTGCTATAGGTAAGGCGAGATATTTGCTAAATATTGTGTTTAACACCTGGTGGTTCAAATCCACTCTTTTCCGTGTACAATATAAATATAAATGAACTAAAAACGTAAAGAATTATTTAATCTTAGATATGTATTTAGTAGTAATAGTAAAAAGAGTATAGTAAAAAGAGTATAATAAAAAGAGTATAGTTTAATTGGTAAAATAGGAAGCTTCAAACTTCAAATTTCCAGTTCAAGTCTGGATGCTCTTGTTATAAAAGAATGTTCTAAACACTTTACAACTTTTTTAAAGTTAAACACTTTATAACTTTTTTTATAGTTTTGCTCTTTTAACCCTTAGTTGTTAAATAGTAGATATTTACTTAAGGTTCCTTAGCTTAATAGGTAAAGCGCATTTTTGATAAGGATGTGATCGACGTTCAATTCGTTGAGGAATCAAAAGGGTGATTTGGCTAAAACATATTTTTCACAAAGACGTTTGGTTTAATTCATTGAGCTATAAGTGCGTTAGTTAAATTGGTATAATGACATGCTACGGACATGTTTTTACAAGTTCGAGTCTTGTACGCACTTTTTTTGCTACAAAAACGCAAAAAAATCATTTTTTCTTTTGATTATTAAAAAATTGTAGCTAGTTTTATTGTAAACTACTTTTTTTTTCAAAAGAGATCTATCTAATTATACGGTAAAAAATGTATAACAACTACCGGTAGTTTTACTAGCGATTTTCACTATCCGAAATTGTGTCGAAAAAAGCTTATAGTAAAACACATCAATAAAATTAAATGAAGAAACAAAGCTTATAGTAAAACACATCAATAAAATTAAATGAAGAAACAAAGCTTATTTTACAACATCAATAAAATTAAATGAAGAAACAAAGCTTATTTTACAACATTATTAAAAATAGAACGAGTTGGATTCATTTTCAATACATTTTTAACACGAATGTTTTTATACATTTGTTAAGTAAAATTGTCATTATTAGACTAATAGAAAATAAAAAGAGAATTGACTGAGTGGTTTAAAGTGATAAGCTTGAAACTTATTTGGTTGAAAGACCACATCCGTTCGAATCGGATATTCTCTGTTATAAAGATTACTTTATAAATTATTATAGACTTTTTATAAATAACTTTTTAAAAATTAAAAACATTGTATCTAATCTGTCTCTCATCTATAACAATAATGGATTAATTTATTTATCTCTCATCTATAACAATAATGGATAAGTTTATAGATCTCTGATCTATAAGTATTAGATATATGTGCAAATTTTTTATAGATTTATTATTATATTTATATAAATTTAACAACCTCAGATAGTGATAAAATACAGAATAATACAGCATATAGTGTAATAAAAGACACAACAATGCAGCGTATAGTCTAATTAAAAAACATAGGGTATTAGGCTATATAGCGTGACATAGTATACAGCGTATTAGGCTATATAGCGTGATATAGTATATAGCGTACGAAAAGACATAACGTGATAAACTAGGTAAAGGTGATAGTAGAGGTATAAAAATATAACGTAATAGACCACGCAGAGGTGATACTAGAAATAAAAGACATAACGGAATAGACTAGATAAACGCGATAGTAGAGATAAGGTAATACACTACATAAGTGTGCTAAGCTATGTCGCAGTATAGTATAGAATACTATAAACAGGTTAGAGCCGGGTTGGTTAGGCGCCTCATTTGGGTTGAGGAATAGTTATGTTCGAATCATAATAACCTGAACTAGGATTCGCAACAATTGTCTATAAAAATTAATAGTAATGTATTTGATATGTAATGTATTATTTCATAATCTTACTAACTTTGTATTATTTTATAGTATAAAAAGTAACTTTATGGCAAGTATATAAAGAGACTATTATGGAAAAAAATCTGTATATTAAACCATTAGTACTGTAAAAAAAAATGGAGTAATGTCTATTTACTAGGGAAAATGGTAGAAAAATTTCTATAAAAAAGAAACGAAGTGAATTGAAGTATCTTAGTAGCTTCAGGAAAATAAATCAAACGAGATTCTATTAGTAGTGTGAATGAAAATAGATAAAGGCTTAAAGTAAAATGGATACATCTGTTTGAATATAGGGGAACCTTCCTCTAAGCCTTAATATAATATACAAGTAATAGAGAAAAGTACTGTGAAGGAAAATTTTTAAGTAGTAGTCTTATAAGCAGCTCGAGCTAAGTTTAATAAACAGATAAGAGCGTACCTTTTGTATAATGGGTCAGCAAGTTCTAGTTAGATGCAAGCAACTACTTTTTGTTTTAAATTTAAAAAAAAAATGAACAATGAATTTGCCTAGATAATCCAATTATTAAGTAATGAATAAGTATCTAATTAGAGACCCGAAGAGTAGTGATCTTACCATGGTCAGGCTTATAAAAGGCCGGATGGGTTATCGTTGTAAAGATATCCAAAGAACTGTGGTAAGTTAGTGAAAGACAATCCTGACTACTATAGCTGGTTTTCCGCGAAACATATGTAAGTATGTAGTTTAAATAACATCATAGCAGGTACAGAACTGTAATCTCGGACAATTTGTGCATTTTCATTCCTATAGGGTAAATTTATCCTATAGAGAAGGCTAATGCCTTGTGCATATGGGGGGGTCGTGAAGACTCTATTCGCGAGTATTTGCTCTCGGAAGGGCAATGATGAATGTTGAACTATCAGACATTTAACGATAAGGTTGTGTGTCAAAAGGGAAACAGCCCAGAACAAGTGTTTAAGGTTCCAAAGTTTTTGTTAAGTGAAAGTAAGGAAGTATTTAAACGATACAACCAGGAAATAGGCTTAGAAGCGGCCATTTTTTAAAGACCTCGTAACAGAGCACTGGTTCAAAAGGTTAGTAAAATAACCTATTTAGTTAAAAGCGCCGAAGATATAACGGATCTAAACAAAACACCGACACCTTGTCCATAAAATTAATAGGTTACCTTTTGAATGTAGGAATTTTCGCTGTATGCTACAAAACCCTTCAGTGAGTGCTGCAGGTTAAGGAATACAGGAAAAAGGTAATTCTATGTACTATACGTAAACACTAGTTGCGTATTATTTATGGGGTAGCGGAACATTGGGTAAATAGGATTAGAAACAAAGGTAATAGAGGTATTTGTACTTGGGGTGGAGATACCTGTAGCTGTGAAAAGCTAAAAGACATTAACCACTTTTGCAATTATCGGAAATTTTGTGCTGAAAAAAAAAACAGCGCAAAAAAGTACAGTAGTTGAACCACAAAGCACTACTATTAGTAAATAATAAGTAGGAAAAGGGAAGTACATAGGTTTCAACATAACTACAACGTAGTTTGATCGCTAATTAGCGATAGTCCAGTATATCCCAAGCGAGAATGCTGACACGAGTAACGAAAAAGAGGATGCCGAATAGGACCTCTCGCCTTAAGCTTATGGAAAAGTGATTCGGTCTCTAAATTTAACCTAAAGGATAAAATGATGAGAAGATTAGATGTGACAACATAAATAAATAGAGTAAAATGTTCTGGAAAAGCATATAATCTGAATAAGGAAAAACGGCTAATAACCGAAAAAAAAACAAAAGATTAAAATAAACGAATAAAATTTGTTTCCTTACAATTTTGAAATAAAAAAAACCGTACCTAAAAACTACCACAAGTAAGCTAGTAGAGAATACGAAGGCGTTTGAGCTAACAATCATTAAGGAACTCGGCAAAATGACACCGTAACTGAGGGAAAAGGTGTGCCATTCCTGCTGATTAATATCAGTTTAGGAAGAGGAGACATAAAATGGTGTTGCACGACTGTTTAATTAAAACACAGCACTTTGCGTAAGATGTAAATCAATGTATAGAGTGCGCTATCTGCCCAATGATGGCTGGTTAACGGATTTACTTAAATGACTAATATAGTTTAGGTTTTGAAGGAACCCCCATTGAATGGCGGCCTTATCTATAAGGGTCCTAAGGTAGCGAAATACCTTGGCATTTAAATGATGTCGCGCATGAATGATCTCACGATGCAACAGCTGTCTCAATGATTGGCTCAGTGAAACTGGAATGGCAGTGAAGATACTGCCTATCTCTAGATAGACGAGAAGACCCCATGCAGCTTTACTGTTACTAGTTATAGGGTATAGTGAACAGGTTTTAGAGAATAAGGTAGTTGCTACGACAAAATTGAAACACCTTTACTCTGGTTGTTATATCAGTAGAATAGGTTACAGACTTGTAACTGACGTCTGAATGTAATCCACAAAAGGAGAAGGATCGCTAGATCCCTCTCAGGAGACAATGGCTAGCAGATGGTTTATGCGGGGCACAGATCCCATAAAGAGTACCTGGGAGTATCCAAATTTATTTTTGTAATATGCTATACGCAAATTATATAAAGCTTTTATTAACTAATTGCTTTATATGGTTTAATTTTTTTTTTTGAATTACTATATGTAGTTTGTTATTTTTTATATTTACTTTTATTAAGGTTATATTTACAAAACCCTTCAGTGAGTGGTATAGGTTAATATAAGTATCTATAACGAATTCAGTTATATTTCTATTTAAGTTAGAACTAAACAATTTAATATAAGTAAGATTTTACCTATGTGGAAAATAGGTGTATAGATAATTGGAACACGTACTATTATTTGTTACTTTTATTTGTTATTTTTTTTAGAAAAATGATATTGATATATACTTCCAAAGTTTAATGGCTTAATCTTGCTTTACTGTTTGACATACACGTCTATCAGTTGCGTAAGCAGGGCATAAAGACCGCAAGACGCAGTAAGGAAAGGTCTTGTATTATTGAAAAAGCTACGCTGGGGATAACAGGCTAATTGCGCAAGAGAGTACAAATTGAGTGCGCAGTTTGGCACCTCGATGTCGGCTTAGCTCATCCACATGAATGCAGGAATCATGAAGGGTACGACTGTTCGTCGATTAAAGAGCTACACGAGCTGGGTTAAATACGTCGTGAGACAGTATGGTTTCTATCTTCTAGAGGAAATTAGAGTAAAATAAGGATAGCCCCTTCGTACGAAAGGAGTTGGGTATGGTAACCTATGGTTTACCTGTTGTTTATACGCTTAATATTAACCTGATAAATTGAAAGTGATAATAGGTGCTCTTTACTAAGAAGAAAGAAAAGCTAATTAGTAAGGAGAGTAATAAAAATGAGATGTACTCATTTCCTATCGGAACTAGATATGGTAATACTTTATACTCAAGTATTTATGAATAGTATAGGCACGGCAGGAAAGCTATGTTAGTTAAGATAAGTGCTGAATGCATTTAGGCACGAAGCTTACCTTAGGATACTCTTAAAAACGTAGTATAACATTACGAATCCACATCTCGCGATGAGTAAAGCTAGTAAACTAGTTTAAAATAGCAGAGGGGATAATAGGCTTTGGCTGAAAGGGCTTTGATGTTCTTAGGTACAAAGTACTAATTTTTTATAACGAGATTAGCTATCTTGTTATTTTATTAACTAAATAACATATTTATCATTTAAAATACATTAGTTAGCCTGGTTTGCATAATAGTAATGCACCCGTTTTGTAATCGGAAGATATGAGTGCAATTCTCGTACTGGGCTATCTAGTCGAAGACTGGACTCAGTCTTTGACAAGACCTCGTCTAGATACCTTTGACAAGACCTCGTCTAGATACCTTTAATAAAAGCGGTTGGAGGTAATCCTATGATGAATACCCCCCCCCCTCACCGTATTGCCCTATCTAATCGAAGACTGGACTCAGTCTTTGACAAGACCTCGTCTAGATACCTTTTATTGTAAAAGCGGGTTGATGTAATCGTAACATATTTGGCTCATGACCAGAGTATAGAGGTTCAATTCCTTTGTCCGCTTCTACTTTTTCGACCGGTTAAACGAGTAGAAATAAGTTAATATAGGTAATGATGAAAAGCAAATAAAAAAAAGGCTATAGCTTAATAGGTAAAGCGAGCTGCTCATAATAGCTCAGATGAGTGTTCAAATCATTCTAGCCTTAGATGGGGGATGTGGAAACCCTAATCCAACGAGTTGGTGTCTACAAAATAGGACAAGGGAACGGTCTGAAGCAGGGAGGCGGAAAATATTTCTACCGTCCCGGACTACCACCCCCCCCCCCCCAGAGTCAATATAAAGCACCTCTGCCTTTTGTTAACTCTCTTTAAAAGTTAATGAAAAAAAAAGTTTTATTTTTCTTAGTTATATTTCTATAGTGGTACTTTTACCTATTTTTTTTTATCGTTATACTTTTTAGTTATAAACCTAACGTATTTTTTTTTTTGTTTACTATATGTTTAGTAAGATTACTAGTAAAAGCAATAATGTACTGGTATAAGATTTACATGTATTCTAAGGCCCAATAGTCAAGCGGTTAAGACGTAACATTTTCACTGTTAAACGCGCGGGTTCGAACCCCGCTTGGGTCTAACAGCGATTTCTATTAGCTTAAGGGGATATAGTTTAATTGGTAAAACTGCGATTTTGCATATCGTTATTTTAGGATCGAGTCCTAATATCTCCAATGTTAAATCGAAATCTCAAATTATTTATTCACCATACTTTTTATCAGTTAAAAAAAAACAGTAAAAAGTTTAACGATGTCTATTGCATCTAGTCTGTTTTCAGCTCTTAAGGTAGTAGAGTTTAAGTTAGTAGACGTTTAAATAGCCAGCGGAAAAAAAAAATTAGTACATTTAATGCAAAAGCCGCTAGTTTACATAGTTAAGCAGGGCTCGTTCACTACTATAAAAAGAATAGTGCTGTTTTCTAAATTAAATGAACTAGATAGATTGGCTATAAATATAGGTAATGAGAAAAATAAGCCCAGGTAGCTCAATTGGTAGAGCGAAACTTTGAAGGTGTTTAGGTTATAAGTTCAAATCTTATCTTGGGCAATTTTTGGCATCTTAAGGAAGTTATAGATCGTTTTTTTTTTTGTTTTTCACTTTATACATAGAATAAAAATGGGTATGCTGAAATTGGTAGACAGGTCCCGCTTAGGACGGGGTGAAATAATTCATATAAGTTCGAGTCTTATTACCCATAAAAATTATAGTAGTATACTACCATAATTAAACATATGTTTACGATTTAGTTATTTTTACTAGTTAACTAATTTTGCGACTTAACTAATTTTATTAATAAGATAGGTTTGCGAATGAGTTTTTTGCGACTTAACTAATACTCAGAGTTAACTATCTTTATTAACTAGATAGGTTTACTAGTTAACTATTCTTACTAGTTAACTATGTTTACTCGTTAACTAATGTTACTAGTTAACTATGTTTACTCGTTAACTAATGTTACTAGTTAACTATGTTTACTCGTTAACTAATGTTACTGGTTAACTCTTTTTATCTTTATTAATATGTAGTAGACTAATGGTAAGTCATAAATTTTTGGTATTTACTTATGGGTGTTCGAATCACCCCTACATAGAAAAGGTGGATGTAGTTCAATTGGCAGAACAACTGTATGTGGAACAGTAAGTTCCCTGTTCGATCCAGGGTATCCTCCCAGTACAGGAATTTAAATAGGATCGTTATTTATGTGCTAACTATATAGCTTATAATAGTTTTACTTATTTCTAATATAAACTTTATTAGTTTTTATTATGAGATAGAGGCTATAAATATTTTATTAGTAAATGATACGGTAGTATAGGTTTAATCGTAAAAAATCTTTTTAAAATAAAGCCCGAGTAGTTCAATGGTTAGAACATTAATTTCATGCATTAATAATGAGAATTCGACTTTCTCCTCTGGCTCATGGCAAAAAACAGATTAAAAACAGTAAAAAACAGATTAAAAATATTTTTAAAACAGATTAAAAAAACATAGTAAATATATTACACTTCAACAGTTCGATTATTTTATAGACTAGGTTTAAAATTTAAGAGACAAGTCTTAAAGTAGGTTTTCATAATTATTCTTCTAGCAGTATTATTCTTTATAAAGATGTATTCATTACTAATAAAGATATTAGAAGACAATAAACAAAAATGTGCTATTTATAAAAGGGTATATAGAATAAATGGAAAAAGCTATGTTGGAAGTTTCGTTAATTTAAATGCAGGTTTGTCAAGTTATTTATCTATAAATTAGCTGAGTTAAAAGGCATATATATATAAAATAGTTAAATGTAAAATAGTAAAATACTAGAGTAGTAAAATACTAGAGTGGTAAAATACTAGAGCCTAAAATATAAAGTAGTGAAATATAGAATCTTAAATATAGAATCTTAAATATAGAGTAGTAAAATATAGAATGGCTTGTTGGCTTAAAGTTAATTAACGATTTACATCTTAAACTACGGATTAAAGCATGGGCATTCCTCCTATTTTAGCGGTATTTCCTCCCATTTTTTCGGTATTACTCCCATTTAGCGGTATTCCACCTATTTTAGCGACATTTTTTACATTAGCTAATGTTATTGTTAAACTTGTGATACAAATGTAAATTTTACAGCTATTATTAGTGTTGTTAAGATAATTATAGGAAAGTCCGGTGATTAAAAGATAGCTTTTTTTAGTGGGGCACAAGCTTGGGTAATACACAGAAATTTTAACAATAAAAACTTTAGTGTTTTATTAGAATTATGAAATAAAAAGCCTTAATTAATCTTATTTTAGTTAAATATTACACACAGGATCCGGCTTACTTGTATCCAAGTAATTTATATAACATCACATTCAAAAAAAAATGTTTCCGCTTAATACTAAGGATTTCACTAGGTTTATACTATGTATTTCACTAGATTTATACCATGGATTTCACTAGGTTTATACCATGGATTTCACTAGGTTTATACCAGAGAAAGAAACCTCTCTTTATTTTTTTTTTTATTTAATTCATTACTACATAGTAATGACTAGTAAATCCTTTTAAAATAGAGTGTTATTACTTTTATTTTAAAAATCATCATTCTTGTAGTAAAATATTAATTTTATAAATGTTTAACCACTACCTATCTATAACAAGTCCGTTAGATCAATTCGAAATAAGAAACCTATTCAGTATCGATACACCATTGTTGGCTAATATGAACCTATCTATTACAAATATTGGGTTATATATGACAATAGCTGCGTTTATAGCATTTTATTTTAGTGTTTTAGCCACTAACCATGCAAAAATTATCCCAAATAGCTGATCATTAAGCCAAGAAACATTGTATGCCACTATCCACAGTATCGTTGTAAACCAAATTAACAATAAAAGTGGGCAAGCTTATTTCCCATTTATGTATGCCTTGTTTATCTTTATTTTAATTAATAATCTTATTGGTATGATACCTTATAGTTTTGCATCAACATCTCACTTTATATTAACATTCTCACTTAGTTTCACTGTAGTGCTAGGTGCTACTGTTTTAGGGTTCAAAGAACATGGATTAAAATTCTTTTCTTTATTTGTTCCAGCAGGTTGTCCTTTAGGATTATTACCACTGTTAGTTCTAATCGAATTTATTTCATATTTAGCGAGAAATGTGTCTCTAGGACTTAGATTAGCTGCTAATATATTATCGGGTCATATGCTTTTAAATATTTTAAGTGGATTTACTTATAATATTATGAGCTCTGGTATAATTTTCTTTATTTTAGGATTATTACCATTAGCATTTATAATAGCATTCTCTGGATTAGAATTAGGTATTGCCTTTATTCAATCACAAGTTTTTGTAGTTTTATCTTGTTCATATATTAAAGATGCACTAGAACTACATTAATTTTCAGTAAAAACCTTTTTTTAGTTGTATAACTCCATCTACATTATATAGCTATTTTTAAGCTTTGTAACAAAAGGTATGTTTACAGGGTTAAGTTCTGGATTCTTTTCAGATAGTGCGTTATTCATACATATTAGTCATGAAATCATGTTAGATACTGAATTTGGAGTAGCAACTCTATTTAAATTATTACCTTTAATGTTTACTATATCATTAAATGTACTAGCTATTCTTTTATCTGAATTTTTATCTACTACATTAATTTCTTTTAAACTATCTAGAACAGGTTATAACCTATTAAGTTTTTAACCAACGTTTGTTAATAGAGTTATTTAATAATCGATTCCTTACAAAAATCGTTAACTTGACCGGATTTATGGGCATATTTGCATAAAGGATTTGTGCAGTGTAGAAGGCCATATAGACTTGAAAAAAGGCTATTGAACGTAGGTAGTAATATTAGTAACCTTAATACAGAATCTCTTAAAGTTATTTATTATGCATTACTACAGGTATAGTACTCTATATCATTTTCTCTAGTTATATATAGGTAAACATTATACTATTATCTCTTCTTTTAGCATCATATTTATCGGTGAATAGTCGCTCAAGAATCGTAAACCTTTATCTATTCTTTAAATAAAAGGCACTATGGGTTTACCCTTCCTAGAGATATATCTTCATACAGCCGTTACTGATTAAAATTGTAAAGTAGCTATAAAAGGTTAGCAATAGTTATGTTCGAATCATAATAACCTGAAATAGGATTCGAAACGATTGTCTATAAAAATTTATAGTAATGTATTTGGTATGTAATTGTGATTGTATAATTTTATATTTGGTATGTAATTGTGATTGTATAATTTTATATTTACTACAAAAAAAAGTTAAAAAGACATTTTTTTACTATAATTATACAAATTAACTGTCTAATAAAAATATATCATTTATATATAGTAAATATGGGTAAGCTGTCGGCTTTTGATGTAAAAAAAAAAAGAATTTTTTTTACATAAAGAGAAATTGCCTATTTTTTATATGAACACCTTTACTGGGGCTCTCGTTACTAAAAAGTTAGACGGCATTTTACTCTATAGCTACTATAGAGCTTGACGCTTTTTATTTAAATAGATAAAAATTTTAAATTTTTCTTTAGAAAAATACTAAAGGGTTAAAAATAGCCTACTTATAAGTTAACGATAGCGTACTTTAGATTAACAATAGCCTACTTATAGGTCTAAGCTGCGATTTATTACCATACTATACATATGGTGTTTAAAGTATAAATGATACATTATTATTTGTACGAATTCCAAGAATTTATTTTTATTGTTTTATAAATGTTATTACTATCTCTACTTTTAATTCCAATAGGCGGTGTATTTGCCATTTTAGTAAATAAAGAATATGGAATCTCTTTAAGAAACATAAAAATTATAGCTTTATATACATCTATCTTAAATTTATTCATCTCATTAGTTATATTTATTTTATTCGATTTTAGTACAAACCAATTTCAGTTTGTACAAGAGTACTATGAAATAAGCTATTTTGATTTTTATTTAGGGCTAGATGGTTTATCTGTTTATTTTGTTTTATTAACTACAACCATTATTCCTATTTCACTATTATCTAATTGAAAATCTATATCTACAGAAATAGTAGCTTATGTTCTGATAATTTTACTGCTAGAAAGCTTATTATTAGCGGTTTTCTTAGTATTAGATATTTTACTTTTCTACATCTTTTTTGAAAGTATATTACCTCCTCTTTTCATATTAATAGGTATATTTGGTTCAGATAATAGAGTTAAGGCGAGTTTTTACCTGTTTTTATATACATTACTGGGTTCTTTATTTTTATTATTATCTATATTAGCAATGTCTTCTATTATGAGTACTACTGATTTTGATACTCTTTTTAAAGGTAATTTCATTTATATAACACAACTTTTCTTATTCTATGGTATTTTTATAGCTTTTGCCGTAAAAACGCCTACTATTTTCTTAAATACATGACTTTTAAAAGCTCACGTTGAATCACCTTTAGGGGGTAGTATTATTTTAGCTGCTATCGTTCTTAAGTTAAGTTTATATGGAATACTGAGATTGATATTACCTCTACTGCCTAAAGCTTATATGGAATATACCTATATAATTTTCTTAATTGGTGTTATCACTATAGTATATGCTAGCCTTAGCACATTGAGAACAATAGATGTTAAAGAGCTTATAGCCTATAGTTCTGTTTCTCATGCTGCAGTTTATCTGCTAGGGGTGTTCAGTAATACTATACAAGCTATTGAAGGTGCAATTACTTTAGGAATAGCTCACGGGTTTGTTTCACCTGGTCTATTTATTTGTGCAGGAGGAGTTCTTTATGACAGAGCTCATACTAGAGTAATATCATTCTATAGAGGAGTTACTCAAGTAATGCCACTTTTTGTTATACTATTCTTTATATTATGTCTTGCTAATTGTGGAGCTCCTTTAACTTTAAACTTTATAGGTGAATTTTTATCATTATATGGGGTATTTGAAAGATCAGCATTATATGGTCTATTTGCTAGTAGCTCTATAATCTTTTCTGCAGCCTATACTATTTATATGTTCCAAAGAATATCTTTTGGTGGAGCTTACTCAAGAATGTTGACGGTAGTAATGCCAGATTTAACTAAAAGAGAATTCACTATTTTAATGTTGTTAGCAGTACCTACTGTTATTTTAGGAATCTATCCAGCATTAATATTAGATGGACTTTCTTACGGTGCAACTACGCTACTTTACCACTCTGATATAATTGTAGGACTTAGTTCTGGTCCTTTTACTGTTCAACAACAACAACTGTTACAAAAGGCTGATCATTTTGATCAAACTGTTATGCAAAATACTAGTTCTGCGGCTACTTTGAAAGAACAAGCTCAGAACAATGTAGAAGTACTAAATTACAACGTACAACAGGAAACTCACCAGATTCTTGCTGCAAAACAGGCTATTACTTCTGACCTACAACAAGCAATGGTTAACAACCCTGCTCATGCAGATGTATTTGAAGAAAGAATTCATGTAGTAGCGGACGCATCTACTCAAGCAATTAGTGAATTAAAAGGTGCAGCAGATGTTGCTGTACAATTAATAGCTAGTGATCAAAGTAGTTCAGATATCCTCTTTTTCATTGTTGATTTAGCGGTATTAGATTTTTTAGCAGGGTTTTCTGTTGTATTTTCTGTGCTATTACAATTCTATTTAAACAAAAATTGTAGACATTTCATTAGTGTTTTTTTTACTAATTTAAAATGATAGGGGTCTTTCTTAACAAATAACCATCATTTAGGATTAGAAGCTGGAATACTTTACTGACATTTTGTTGATGTTGTATGATTATTCTTATTTGTATCTATATATTATTGAGGATCCTAACGTTAAGTAGCTATCTTTATTGTTTTTTTTTACCCTTTCCCTAGCCTCCCTCCCCCTTTATAAAGAATAGATACAGGGTAACTACTAGTCTTTTCCAAGAGTGGTAGCGAGAGTTATCTCTCTCTATTCTTACATGGTTATAACTTCATTAATCTTTTTACTTTTATCTAATTCAATTACATTAAGACGAGATAAATCTATTTTATATTCAAGAGCGACAATTACGATTTTACTTATTTCTGCTTTTATTGCCTATGATAACTTATTTTTCCTATTTTTAAACAAAGGAATAGGTATTTTTTCAGGACTTTTTACTACAACAGCTACTACTACTTTTTTTATTATCTTTATCCCTATATTAGCTATTTTATTATTAGCCATAAATTTAATTCTAGCCCCTCATAACCCTTATCAAGAAAAAGATAGTACTTTTGAATGTGGGTTCCACTCCTTTTTAGGACAAAATAGAACACAATTCAGTGTATCTTTTTTTATCTTTGCACTATTATTCCTTTTATTTGACCTTGAAATCTTATTAGTCTATCCCTACAGTGTAAGTACATACACTAATGACAGTTACGGATTATCCGTAATGATGGCCTTTTTTGTACTATTGACTTTAGGGTTTGTATTTGAACTAGGTAAAAACGCGTTAACAATTGATAGTAGACAGACTTCTAATTATGGAAAGGTGGATAGTTCTGAAACTCATGCATTTTTAACTTCCTCATTTTCTATGTCTGGTAAATACTTAATAGGTTTAGCTATTGCCATATTTATAAGTTTAATGGTATATGTCGTTAGAATTGTGCTTATGATTTATTTAGATATGGACGTTTTTAGTTTAAGTAGTGTATTGGTTAGCTTGACTTATTTTTGTTCTTTCAGTGGTATAGGATATTTGGTTAAAGAATATCTGAATAACCATTTTTTTACAATGTATCACACTACAGGGGTTAATTCTAGTTTAAATATTACTAATTTAGAAAAGGATAACATATATAGTAAAATGAATGCTCCAAGTACTGGAGATGATACAACTTCTACAAGAACAAGAGCTACTTTGGAAAGCGAAATTTCATCATCTAAAGACGAATTAGAATATTGAAAATTCCAACAGTCAGATGCTAGCTCCCAGTTTAAGAATCACTTACTTCTAAGACCTCGCTATGAACAGTTAGGTAAGCTAGCCGAATTCGAAAAGCAAAAAGCTTTATTAGATGATACTTTAAAAGACTGTAGCAGAAATGTAAGTACTGAGTACAGTACACTCGTTAGGTTACAAGAAAAGTTACAAAAAAACGAGTATACCCCACTTAAACCTACATCTCCACTTGGTTCTGCTCTTGGTAAACGTGTTGGAGAAAATGACATGTCCGAAGCTAGTAACAAAAGATCTAGATAAACCAAGTTATTCGTTACTAAATTTAACTTTTATATTTTTCAAGTATTTTCCTTCTCTGTATTGCTAAATAAAATAATAATTAGAAAAATGCATATAATAGGTTCAATAACAATACTAATCAGAAAAATTTGGATCATTACTTCCAGAAAAATCCTAGAACTTTTCTATCTTATGATTACCAAAAATATAAAAGAACCCAGCTGTAGCCAGTCTTTACAAAGTGCTATGTTTACTATTAACAAGCCATTTTTGTATTTTCTATATAAAATAATAGCAGGGTATAGCTAAACTAATTTCCCTGGAGCTAGTTCCTACTCTTCCTCTTATTATTTTTGGTTTGCCAATAGTTTCTTTATTTAACCAAAACATAATCTAGTAAGGTAAAGGATAGAAAAATGGCCATAAGAAAATTTGTTAAAGGAAACCGTAAAAAAAAAAATAAACGTTTGCCTATAATAAAATCTTTTTTTGCGGCCCTCGTAACTCTAAAAGTTACACGGCCTTTTACTCTATAGTTACTATAGAGCTTGCCGCTATATCTAAAAAAAAAAAATAAACATAATATTCTCAAAGTTAGATTCTTAAATGAGAGTATTTTGACAAACAGACATTAACTTATATTTTTATACAATGAATTTATCACTAATTTTATTTACAATTGGAATTTTAGGTTTTGTTTTAAATAGAAAAAACATTATCTTAATGCTTATTTCAATAGAAATAATGCTATTGGCTATTACGTTTTTAATATTGGTTAGTTCACTTAGCTTTGATGATGTATTAGGTCAAACATACGCTATTTATATTATTGCCATAGCTGGAGCAGAATCTGCTATCGGTTTAGGTATTTTAGTAGCTTTTTATAGATTAAGAGGAAGTATTAGTATTGAATTTAAATAATGTATCTAGCTATAATAATTTTACCACTATTAGGATCAATAGCATCTGGTTTTTTTGGTAGAAAAATCGGAGTTTCAGGGTCACAAATAATTACATGTACAGCTGTTATAATGACAACTGTTTTTGCGGTAGTTGCTTTTTTTGAAGTTGGATTAAATAATATACCTGTGTCAATAGAGCTGTTCAGATGAATAGATTCTGAGTCATTATATGTGTCTTGAGGATTCCATTTTGATTCACTAACAGTTTCTATGCTTATACCTGTACTAATTGTTTCTTCTTTAGTACATATTTACTCTATTGGTTATATGAGCCATGACCCTCGGGGTCGCGTAACGGGAAAACGCGTCTATGGGGGTAAACTATCAAATTCCGGGGAACTCCTAAAGCTTAAGATACCAAACCGTAATAGAAATATTATAGGTGGCTGAACTAATTACTCAGGTATGGTAACAAGTCTTAAGATATGTGAAAACAAAATGGACAATCGCGGATCTAAGTCAGCAATGTTAGAAAACATTGCTGTAAAAGAGCAACGAGTAGACGGTAGTTGATTTATTAATCCACATTTAATAAATTTAAGGTGTATTCTACAGGGTTTCGAAAGAAATAGAGGTACAAATCTCAGTTTCAATATGCAACAAGGTTGAAACTCCTATATCAAAAGCCCATCTAAACAATACGATTTAAAAAGATACTCTACCTCCAGTAATATTATGGTCAATCCTGGAACCTGATCTGGTTTAATAGACGGGGAAGGTTCATTTACTATTATAATAGACAAAAACAAAGTTCGTAAATTAGGTTGACGTGCTCAACTAAAATTTCAAATAGGTTTACACAAAAAAGATCTTAACATATTATGTCTATTACAACAATATTTAGGCGGTATCGGTTCTATTCATTCAACTTCAAACAGAGATGTACTTAATTATTCAATAGATTCCATGGAGGATTTGAATAAACTTATTATTCATTTAGAAAAATATCCTTTATTAACTCAAAAAGCTGTAGATTTTATATTATTTAAAAAAGCGGTAGGACTTTTTAATGATAAAGCTCATCTTACAGTTGAAGGTCTAGAAAAAATAGTGAATATAAAAGCCTCAATGAATTTAGGTTTATCTGACGCATTAAAATCAGAGTTTGCTGGATATGTACCAGTTGAAAGACCTCTAATAAATTACGATAATTTAGTTTTAGACCCTCATTGAATTTCAGGATTTATAAGCGCTGAGGGAAACTTTGATGTTCGTATGCCCTCTACCAATAGTAAACTAGGTAACCGAGTACAATTAAGATTTAGAATATCTCAGCACAGCAGAGATTTTATATTAATGCAAAAAATAATAGAGTATTGAGGGTCAGGAAAAATATATAAATATGCTGGTAAATCTGCAGTTAGCTTAACTATAGTTAATTTTAAAGATATTACAGATATAATTATTCCATTCCTAAATAAAAACCCTATAATAGGAGTAAAACTCTATGATTATCTTGATTGATGTAAAATCCATAGTCTAATGATTAATCGTTCTCATCTTACAGCTCAAGGTATAGATTCTATTAAAATAATAAAATCTGGTATGAACAGAGGTAGAGATTCTTAAGGTATTTAACCATTGTTAATAACCACCTTATAAATCAATTAAAGGATAATTTTTGATATTTATGCATATCCAAAGATTTTTTAGCTATTTAAGCTTATTCACATTTATGATGCTTATATTAGTTACAGCAGATAACTATTTATTAATGTTTGTAGGTTGAGAAGGTGTTGGGGTTTGTTCTTATCTTTTAGTAGCTTTCTGGTACTCTAGAATACCAGCAAATCAAAGCTCTCTTTCAGCATTTTTAACTAACAGAGTAGGAGATTGTTTCTTAACTGTAGGTATGTTTGCCATATTATGAGCGTTTGGTAATTTAGATTATGCTACTGTATTCTCATTAGCTCCTTATATGAATGAAAATGTTGTAACTATTATAGGTATATGTTTAGTTATAGGAGCAATGGCTAAAAGTTCTCAAGTAGGACTTCATGTGTGATTACCTATGGCCATGGAAGGTCCTACACCAGTAAGTGCACTAATACACGCTGCCACTATGGTTACTGCAGGAGTGTATCTATTAATGCGTTCATCTCCTTTAATAGAATACAGTTCAGTTGTATTAATGATATGTTTATGATTAGGTGCTATCACAACTGTGTTTAGCTCTCTTATTGGTTTATATCAACAAGATATTAAAAAAGTTATAGCTTATTCTACTATGAGTCAATTGGCTCAAAAATATACTACTCATTCAAGTATATTTAGGCATCAAACTATATGCGTAGAAGCTATGTATAAAAATATTATAGCCAATTCGCAGATAACCAAAGCTCGTGATTATTTGTTTAATCATTGTAACTTCAAGTTTATTAATTCATCTACCATTATAAGGTTACACCTGCACATTTTGTGTGGGCAAATAAGATGAAAATTGGGAGTTATTAGTAAGTTAGTAGGAATCTCAGAGGCCATACGTTTGATATTAGTCTTTATTAAGTTAAAATTAACGAACTTAATAGCAAAACCCGTTATCTTTAAACAACAGAATTTTAAAACTCTTTGTTCACCTTTCCTAAAAAGAAATGATAGAAATAGTTTGATTTTTAGTAGGAGTATGTCTACTGGTGTAAATACTAGTAGTTCGGACTACAAAATGAGAGATTCAGAAGATCTTGCATTTAGACAGTGATTAGCTGGATTAATAGATGGAGATGGTTACTTTTTATTGAGTAAAAATGGATATAATAGTTGTGAAATAACTATGGATGCCAGAGATAAAAAGGTTCTATATTTAATTCAACATAAATATGGAGGATCTGTAAAACAAATTTCAAATGCATATGCATTTAAATATAAATTAAGAAACAGAGCAGGTTTAATTGCATTAATAAATGATGTAAATGGATTAATTCGAAATCCTACACGTCTATTACAAATAAATAAGCTTTGTGAAAAATTTAACATAGAATTAAAGTATGCAAACAACGTTATTTTTAATGATGGGTGACTTAGCGGATTTATTGATAGTGACGGTTCAGTATATTTTAGTGAAGCGTCCGGTCAAATTTTTATTAGTATATCTCAAAAAAATAAATATTTATTGGAACCTTTAATTCATATATATGGAGGAAGAGTAGATATTTCTAGCCCTAAAATAGAAGCATTTAAATATGTTATATATAGAAAAGCTGAATTGTATAATATGATAGATAATTATTTCAATAAATACCCTCTAAGAACAGAAAAGATGAAAAGAGTTAATCTAATAAAACAGTTTTATTTAATTAGACCAAGTAAAAAAGAAAATGATGTTGTAAAACTTAATGAATGAGTTAAATTTAAAGATAAGTGGGAAAAATACCAAGATTAATAAAGAAATGGTCCAAGTTACGTCATAGTATTATGATAGTAATTTTGCAATTAGGTATGATGGTTATAGCTGTAGGTTTATCTTCTTATGGTATAGCTTTATTCCATTTAGTAAATCACGCCTTTTATAAAGCACTTCTTTTCTTAGGTGCGGGTGCGGTTATCCATGCTGTAGCGGATAATCAAGACTTTAGAAGATATGGGGGACTAAGAGCATTTTTACCGCTAACTTATTCAGTAATGCTTATCGCTTCTTTAAGTTTAGTAGCTTTCCCATTTATGACAGGTTTCTATTCTAAAGATTTTATTCTTGAGTCTGCATATGGTCAATATTATTTTTCTGGTACAGTTGTGTATATAATTGCTACTATAGGAGCAATGTTTACTACATTATACTCTGTAAAAGTATTATATTTAACATTCTTAACAAATCCTAATGGACCTTTAATCAACTATAAAAATGCACATGAAGGTGACATTTTTATGAGCTTACCTTTAATGATTTTAGCGGTGTTTTCTATATTCTTTGGGTTTGTAACAAAAGATATGTTTATAGGGTTAGGTTCTGGATTCTTTTCAGATAATGCGTTATTCATACACCCTAGTCATGAAATCATGTTAGATACTGAATTTGGAGTAGCAACTTTATTTAAATTATTACCTTTAATGTTTACTATATCATTAAGTGTACTAGCTATTCTTTTATCTGAATTTTTATCTACTACATTAATTTCTTTTAAACTATCTAGAACAGGTTATAATATATTCAGTTTCTTTAATCAACGTTTCTTAATAGAATTATTTTATAATAGATTCGTTACAGGAACTGTATTAAAACTTGGGGGACAAACTACTAAAGTTTTAGATAAAGGATCTGTAGAATATATAGGACCGTATGGACTTGAAAAAGGACTATTAAACATAAGTAGTAATATTAGTAACCTTAATACAGGATCTGTTACAACTTATGCATTATACATTACTACAGCAGTAGTATTGTATATGACTTTTTCTAGTTATATAGATGTAAACATTTCACTATTATCTGTTCTTTTAGGGTTTACTTTATTACTGTCTAATAAACCTGTGTATTCTACCGCACTGACGAGTTCGAGTCAGATTACGATTCCGACTGACTACTTTAAAAATATGGTGGCACTATTTAAGACCAGAGCAAATTCTGTTCCTAAAAATAGACCTGAATTAATAGCGGTATCAGGTGATGATCTTCACTCAAATAGACAGTATGTTGATTCAAAAAAAGTTGATCTTGACGATAATCACAGTCAAATAATGAATCGGGCTCATCATGAATTTACACGACCTAATGCAACAGTAGAGCAACAACTTAGCCTCCATGATCTAGTTGTGTCTAGTACTGAGGCATTACTAAATTCACAAAGTTATTTAGATCAAGCTTTGCAAGCATGTATTAATCATTTATATATAATTCCTTTCCTAATTACGGGAGAGACTCCTGTATTCGCCATACTTTTTAGTTGATTAGGTTTATTAAGACATGAAGCTATACGGATTATTCTACGATATTATATATGTAATGCGTATACTTATATATGTAATGCGTATACTTATTTAAAGTATAGCTTAAAAAACATATGAAAAAAATAAGCATGAAGGTGATATCTTTATGAGTATACCTTTACTGATTTTAGCGGTATATGACTTTCTCTAGTTATATACATGTAAACATTTTACTATTATCTCTTCTTTTAGGATCATCTTTATTATTGAATAATAATAAATCTTTTAACTGTACGACGGGTTCTTTTCCAGTTTTCGGTTCTCTAATGAGAGGAAGCTAATGGATAGTAAGGGGGGGGGTAGGGGGGGTTGCGTCTGGCTAAACCAGCATATCTTAAAGGTTTATTAGAAAAGACTTTAGGGATTTAGTGGATAAGAGGGTGGTCTTACACTATTCAACAGTTAATTTCAAAATCAAAGAGAATTAATCAGAAGATTTCTTTTAAAGTAGCTTCTCTTACTATAAAATCCCGTGTGTCAGTAAATTATCTAAAGTTACTTTTAACCATACCTACCTCTAGTATTTCCATAATATATTTTTACTATACATATATGAAGGTTTGTTGGGATAGAGAAGGCCAAAGGGAAGTAAAAACCGTTTATATCGTGTAAAGTTAAAAACTTTATAGCTCTTTAAATACTATAATAAAGGTATATTACATGGCATTATTTCAAAACTATATAACACACATGGGACTAGTATAATGAAAGCGATTACGATTGGTAATAAAACAGTTCAACAATAAGACATAAGTTGGTCGTAACGAATTCTAGGGAATGAAGCTCTAGCTCATATGAACACAAATACCATTATACAAGTTTTAACTCCTATAACTATACCACTTATAGCTGTCCCTATAATTGAACTATAGTTATCAAAATCAATAACATTAAAGTTAGATCCATTATCTGTTAGATACATATAACTGTCTCCTGCAATAAATTGTAAAAGGTAAAAGTAAGGGTATAAAAAGTAATTAAAATCAAACAAGTAACCACCTAAAAATAAAATACTGTTTAAAATACAAATAAGTATTATACTAGCATATTCAGCTAAAAAGAAGAATACGAAAATAACAGCAGAATGCTCTGTCATAAAACCACTAACTAATTCTGATTCCTAAATTATAAATGATAAGTAAATACTCTTTTTAATCCTCCTGGGGATTTATTTTCAAGTAATATTTACCTTTAAAAACCAAACCATTATTAATATATTTACTCACAGTTACCTTAGACACACCCAAATGAACAGCTAGATCTGAAGCATAATCAAATGTTTTTAACAAACGGTTGTCTAAATCATAAATACCTACACCATTAGGATATTTAATTTTTTTTTTTACTCCTCATAAGATTTTTAGTTTCTTCTGAGTGTGTTCTACCAAACATAGGATTTAATAATCCAGGTTTGCTAATTAGAAGTTTAGTTTGCTCATAATGATGTTTCCCTCAAAAAGGATGATTGCTTTTATCTTGCAATCTTTTTATCATTTTTTGTTTAGCACTATCTGTATGCTTATAGCCTTCTGAGCTAGAAGCATTTTCTAAAAAAATTATATAAATTGCTAAAGTTAAATTTCTTTATGTACATAGTTTTTAAGTCAGTTAATAATTTGGAACTAGTAGCTTTATCTTTATAAGTAAAGTATTCATAGATACAAAAATGAAAGTTATCTAAACCATCTTTTAAAATACCAGCCTGTAAAGCTTTGTTGGATTTTCTATCTAATAAATGTTCATTTAATCTTACATATAAATCTTTTGCACTACCTATGTATTGGTTTCCATTAACTTTATTCAAAAAACTATAAATACCACCTTTTTTTGAAAGAAGCTCCCGTTTGGAATGTATGTAATCTTTGTCTTTTAAATCTGTTAAAGTTATTATGGGTGTTGGAGTGTCCATTTTAGAAGAACTCGACGTAGAATAAAATCTACGTGATGTAAAGCTAAAATTAACATCTCTACTGTGAGGTATATTCATTTGGAATTGTCTTAATATCATTTATCTGATATATCACTATATCTGTGGTCTATATCATATACAACTATATAATTGTATTATCGCGTGTAGTCTCTGAGGATCCTACTCATAATTAAATTATTTTGGTTTCCTGCTGATTATCCTTTGTAATACATTTGACAAATTTAACGTTACTCTCTATACAACATGACAATAAGGTTGAATAGATATAGTTAAATGTATATATAAATTTAAGGGGTTTCCAGCATATAGCGATATTTAAAGAGGCCAAATCTTTTCGAAAATTACTTTAAAGTAATAAAAACTAGCCTCTGCCAAATCGAATGGTGCTCTATTTGTTTCTGCAATAGACCCTATGAAGAATATAATAAATATAGGGAATAAAGGTACCACATATCAAATAGCTCTTTGAGCTTCTATAATTACAGTTATATCTAAACTACCTGCTAATAATACTACTAATAGTATAGCAGAGCTTAAAATTAATTCGTAACTAATTAATTGAGCTGTACTTCTTAATGACCCTAAAAATGCGTACTTAGAATTAGCGGATCATCCTGCTAGTAATATACCATATGTAGCTAATGAAGACATAGCTAACATATATAGTATACCTAGATTATAATCTAGTAAGACTAAACCAGGACCGTAGGGTACAACAGCATACCCTAATAATGCAAAAATTAATGTAATAATAGGACCAAGAAAAAATAGTACTATGTTTGCTTGCGTAGGAGAAACATACTCTTTTAGTAAAAGTTTAAGAGCATCGGCAAATGCTTGAAGTAGACCATATCAACCTACTGCATTAGGCCCTAATCTTCTTTGCATACTAGCCATAGTTTTTCTTTCAGCTATTGTTACAAAGGCTACTGTTAATAAGACCGGTACAGTAACAGCCAATACTTCAAGAACGGACATAATTGTTGGTATATATAACATAGATAAAGTAAGTTATAATCATAAAATTGCATATAATTCTAGCGTATTTTAACGAATTATTGTAAATATATAGGAATCATATCACATATTTTAATTACACCGTGTTTTAACGAATAAGTTCACTATTATACAAGATATAAAATTGTTTTCTTTATCTTTACCGGGCTTTAACTAAAAGAATTTTACTCTTCTCCCCATTCCAGATAGTTTTCTATCATTGGGATGTATTATGTGACATATGTTTCATAACAAGTGTTAGCTATATAATAGGTAAAAGAACTTTGAAATAATGGTAAAAATACAATATTTTGGGGTTTGTTACATCACAAGTAAATATTACAGAATGTAACGAATAAATGCATAAAATATGTTAACCCTACATCTTATACTCATATTAGTATATTTCAGTGTAAACGTTTCAATGGTAAATAGATTGTATCATAAACATAGCTAAACAGTCTTTAATGGGAGAATGTTTTTAACCCTATTTTAGTATTATTTAAATATTTTTTTGTGGAAAGAATCTAATTTTTTTTTTACAGTATATATAAATTATTTTGCAGTATATATAAATTATTTTACCTATTTTACAATAGTTTCTTACTTTACTATACAATCTGTAATATTCCCAGACAAATAAAACAATACTTGTAACTATAGTAATTTCTGGTATATTAACTCTTAAATAATTTAAATCAAAATCGATAAATTTAAAATAAATAAAGAGTGAGAAAATTGTTAAAAACAAGCGTATAATAGTAAAACTATACATAGGGAGTATTGGAAGTATTGAAAGAACTGTGTTTTTATGTTCGTCTACCGCTTTTTCAGTATCCTCTACAACTTTCTGATTTTCAACCGCTTTTTTCTCCTCAATGTCTTTTTGATTTTCAACCGCTTTTCTTTTATCTATTTCTTGTTTAATCTGATCTAATTTAAGTTTAACCGTCGTATAAGTATTAAAACTACTTTTTGCTTCCCCTTCTAGATACTCCTGTAATTGTTGAATACCCTCTTTTCTTGAATTTCCACTCTCTTCATCGAAATACGTTTCATAGTGGCTCATAATTTCATTCATTTCCCTGTTTAAAGATTTATTTGCAATCTTATCTTCCAAAGATTTCGCTTTACGAAAGATTTTTAACTCGTCCCTAGCAGAACGATGACTTTCAACACTATTTTTGTAAAGAGGTAAATTTTGTTTCATTTCCGAGAAAAGCTCTTGTATAGATTTTTTATCTCACCCACCAGATTGTAAACACACACTGTTGAACTTATGCGGGTTAGGGTTGCATAAGCTAACTAGTGCTCTTTCTTTTTCTTGGTAAGGGTTATGAGGACCTAAAATTAAATGAATGGCTAATAATAAAATAGCTAATATAGGAATAAAGATAATAAAAACAGTAGTAGTAGCTGTTGTAGTAAAAAGTCCTGAAAAAATACCTATTCCTTTGTTTAAAAATAGGAAAAATAAGTTATCATGGGCAATAAAAGCAGAAATAAGTAAAATCGTAATTGTCGCTCTTGAATATAAAATAGATTTATCTCGTCTTAATGTAATTGAATTAGATAAAAGTAAAAAGATTAATGAAGTTATAACCATGTAAGAATAGAGAGAGATAACTCTCGCTACCACTCTTGGAAAAGACTAGTAGTTACCCTATATCTATTCTTTTTAAAGGGGGGGGGGGGCTAGGGAAAGGGTAAAAAAAAACAATAAAGATAGCTACTTAACGTTAGGATCCTCAATAATATATAGATACAAATAAGAATAATCATACAACATCAACAAAATGTCAGTAAAGTATTCCAGCTTCTAATCCTAAATGATGGTTATTTGTTAAATGGTAAGCTAATACACGTCATAGACCTACAGCTAAGAAAGCTGTACCTATCATAACATGTAATCCATGGACAATATAAATTAAAGGCATTATATCCTTTATATCATTTATTATTAAATGGTTTAGACTATGTCATCAATTTTACTTAGAAATCTAGTAAAGGGCAGGGGTTTTAAAAACTCTTAAAAAAGAACTTTATTTAGTCGTTGAACCTTTATAAAACTTTTTTATAGTAGGGTTGTAAGAATTCTATTGTTTTATTATTGGCTGCATATTGTCCTTTTTATCAAACTAGGAATTCTATGCAATTTACCCTGTTTTCTATTAACAATTTAGCTAGTTAATAACATTTTACCAAATTGTCAACCATTCGATTCAAATATAAATAAACCGATTTAGCTGCTTATTAGGTAAAATGTGTATATAACCCTTTAAAAAATTCTTTTTCTTATTAGAATGTCTATATAAGCATTTTATTCTTTTTTAAATTCTTAATCTTATTAATAGGGGCTTAGATTAACCCTGTTCCAAAGTAAAAACATGATCCAAAAGCTCCATCTGAGATAGTGAATGATGATACTGAATATTCTACACCTTGTAATGCTGTAAAGATAGTTGCTAGTATAATAGTATATAATAAACCGTATAAAGCTTTACCTCTTTGTCCGTTAATTAAAAAATGGTGTGCATATGTAACAGTAAATCCTGAAGCAAGTAAAAGAACTGTATTAATTAGTGGTAATTCAAAAGGATCAATAGATTCTATTCCCATAGGAGGTCACATAGCCCCTAATTCTACTGTAGGAGAAAGGGCACTATGGAAAAATGCTCAAAATATAGCTAAGAAAAATAAAGCTTCAGATACTATAAATAAAGCAACACCAAGGTTTAATCCTCTTTGCACTGCTAAGGTGTGATGACCTATATATGTCGTTGAATTTTAACTTTGATGTATAAGCATTATAAAGTACTAAGGGGGGGGGGGGAAGTAGAAGGCTAAGTATAAAAAAAAAACAAAGCATGTACTGTCACTCATAAGGGTTAAATTTGAAGATAGCTATATACAAATCTAATATTTATTCCTCTTAATATAATCCTTTTACAAGAACAAGTGCTTGTACAAGCACAAGTGCTTTTTACATATAATATAAAAAGTTAGGTTTAACCCGCATTTACTTTTACATATGGTGTCCCCCCTATATATAAGATATATCTATATATAAAATTTAAAATAATTCCAAAACATACAATATATCCAAATTATACAATATATCCTAATTATACAATATATCAAAATTATACAATATATCTCTATCAAAATAATATTATATATATAAAAATTACATTATATATATGAATATTACATAGCATATATTGATTGGACTATATCATACCTTATAAATATGTATTTTCTTTATAAGGTTTTTACATGTAGTCTCTGAGGATCCTACTAAGATATTTTATCTTTTGGTTTCCTGCTGATTATTCTACAAATATTTTATATAGAAAGTTCCAGCACATAGTAAAATTTAAAGAGGGCACATAATAAACAAAAAACACAGTATTTTTTTTTATTTAGGTTTAGTTTACCCTCTGCTATTACATCTCTTCATCAGAATGCCATAGCAAGAATTACTGACATTAAGCTCATCATTAGGTTGTATTCTGCAAAAGCAAATCCATGGAAAGATAAAGCAGCAGATGTAGTAAGACTTAATAAACTAATAGATGTATATAAAGGTCATGGAGAAGGAGATACTAAATGAAAAGGATGTGCTTGAAAATTACTTCTATTTAATTGTAACATATGTATATAAATATAATTTCACAACACGTTTTTTTTTAAGGACAGCTCTGAATTAAGACTGAATAATAAAATACGTTTTTTTAGCTCTGATAGGGTTTTTATCTAACTACTTACTAGCGATTCCCTACCCAATATTTTGTATAGAACTAAATAATTGCTACCCTTACATACAATATTCTATGTATATATATATGGTAGCTATTCTCTATGTAATGTATTAGAACGATACAAAAATAAGAGAATACTATAAAAAAAAAAAGAAAAGATAAACCTAAATAATTAGAAAAACCCTTAAAAACAGTATACTTGTCGGCCCAAAGATAAAAGAAAATAGATTAAAAAATAGATATTTTCTTAAAAAGCTATATAAAAAAGCAGACTAATCCTAAAAAACATAGTGTAACATTCTAAAAAGTGTAAAGCCTTGGAAAGCACAGCAGTACACTATAAAAATATAGTAGTAAGCCCTACTAGTACATTATAAAAATATCGTAGTATCATAAAAATACATTAGTACATAGTAAAAGTATACAAGTACATTATAGAAGTATACAAGTAATGTATTAAATGTAGTTAATTACTTTCTATATAAGCTTAAAAATGGTTAAACTATAGAGTGATTTATTCGTTAAAATTGAATTATTCGTTATAAAAGTGAATTATTCGTTATAAAAGTTTAGCAATAGTCAAGCTATATATCATTTATTAGTAATGTAATGGGTATAATCTTATGCTAGCTATAAAAAAAGAAAAAAAAACATTTTTTAACTATAATTATACAAATTAACTGTGTAATAGACGTAGTTAATTATTAGCTATATAATCTTACATAGGATTAAGCTAAATAGTTAAGCCATATTTCTTTGTTATTGGATATATGCGTTTGAAAAGATATGACCTATATAGAACTTAGTAGTAATGTATTGGGTATAACCAAATATTAATAATGGAAAATGAAAATTTTGTTTTCCTCTATCTGTATAGAACTTAGTAGTAATGTATTGGGTATAATATGTAGAAAACAAGTCTGTATGAAAAATTGTGTGGAAGATAAACCCTTTACGATTTATATCTTATAAAGGGTATAGAGATAACTACTATAAAAGATTCTTATTAGTTTAATGGTAGAACAAGATACTTCTAATATCTGAATCTAAGTTCGAATCTTAGATAAGAATCAATGGTAGAGGAAAATAACTTTTTATAACTAATAAAAGATAAATAAATTTTACAGGTTTTATTTCTTTTTAGTGATTAGAGATAAAAAAAGACTTAAAAAAAATGAAAAAAGATAAAAAAAAAGAAAAAAAAAAAGAAAAGGTAATAAATAAATTTTATACTTTTTATTTGAGTTTGATGATGGCTCTGAGTGAACGCTATGCAAATGCTTGACACATGCTAATCGAACGTCAATATTTTAATTTTATCTTAAATTGTCTATATTGAAGTGGTGTACAGGTGAGTAATTGGTATTATGGCTACCTAGAAGTAAGGCAAAATAAATCCCTTATATAAACAATTTGTTATTCTTTATTAAATAATAGTATTACTATTATTTGTTTTATACTAGAAATAATTGGCTTCCATTAGATTTTGTATAAATAAAGTTAAGTTAATTATAACAATAATAATTGTTCAAAAGAAAGAGTATTTCGCTTCTAGTTGATTATTAATAACCATCGGATAAGTAGTAAGTATGGTAATGGCATACTTAGCTTGTGTCCGTAGTCAGGACTGAGAGGTCTATTGACCACACTGGGTCTGAAAAAACCCCAGTGCGTGTAGTACAGCAGTGAGGAATTTTGGTCAATGGCCTAACGGCTGAACCAGCAACTTGCAGGAATGAGAGTTAATATAATAAGTTTATTAACTTGCTTGACTATGTCTTATAAAATTCTGGATAAAGCTTATTATGAAAACTTTATATCCATAGGTCTCGACCAAATCTTGTGCCAGCAGTCGCGGTAAGACAAGGGAGACGAGTGTTATTCATCTTTAACAGGTATATAGGGTACCTAGACGGTGTACAAAGGCTTAGATAAGTACCTGTTACACTTGAGTTTGATATGTGAGAGGAATATGTCAGAATTATTGGTGGAAAGATGAAATTTGCTAATACTAATAGGACTGATAAAGGCGAAGGCAAACCTCTATGTACATGTATTTATGCAGCACGGGATCGTGAAAAAAGGCATAAAATACTATAACTGACGTTGAGGGACGAAGGCTCAGAGAGTGAAGAGGATTAGATACCCCCGTAGCCTGGGCAGATAATGATGAGTGCCATAGGTTGGCTTTATGTCGAACTATAAATGAAAGTGGAAGCACTCCACCTCAAGAGTAATGTGGCAACGCAGGAACTGAAATCATTAGACCGTTTCTGAAACCAGTAGTGAAGTATGTTATTTAATTCGATGATCCTCGAATAACCTTACCACAATTTGAATGATCTACAAAATAGAATACAGTTTTGGTAAATATTCCAAAGAAATGAGCTATTTCTAGACCACATGCGTTGCATGGCTGTCTTCAGTTAATGTCGTGAGATTTGGTTAGGTCCATTAAATTAACGTAAACCCTTGCTTTATTTACTAGTATAAAGCAGTTCTCCGCTTACAATTGGATGTGATAATAGGGACTAAGACAAGTCATCATGGCCTTAATATTGTGGGCTATAGACGTGCCACATGTGCCTTTACAAAGGGATGCAATAATGCGAATTGGAGCTAATCCCCTAAAATAGGATAAAGTATGGATTGTAGTCTGAAATTCGACTGCATGAAAAAGGAATTACTAGTAATCGTGAGTAATCACATCACGGTGAATTTTATCTCAGATAGGTACTAACCACTCGTCAGGCGCTGAAAGGAGTATGTGCAATAAGTTTGGTGGCTGCGGATGGATAGTCTAAATATACAGGTTTAGATCTTTTGGCAGATACATCTTCGTATGCGTGACTCTAATTGGTGTTAAGTCGAAATACGGTTCGGGTTGGGGAACTAGCCCGGGAATAATTAATATTAACAATACACCCAAAAAAAAAGTCTGTGCAAGGAGCATAAAGTTTATCTGGTTCTATGGTTCGAATCCATAGACAGGCTCATATCCAAGGTAGCTAGCTATCTACTCGTATGGTAGCTTTTTCTCTTTTTCTAACAATTTCTTTGAAATTATATCGAAAAAAAAAAACAAATGAACCTTTTTTGCTCGTTATTTCGTTTTTAATAAAAATATTTGTTCGTTATTTAGCTAGCTGAAATAAAACGCTGTAAACTAAACGTAACCTATCTGTTTTTTTTTGACAAAGTGCAGTAAAGAAACAAATCTTTTACTGTTAGTAAGTTTACATAGAATAAAAAAAAAATCCGAGTGCTGGAATTGGTAGACAGGACAAATTTAAGCTTTGTTGACGTTATGTCGTGAACGTTCAAGTCGTTCTTCGGATACATACATAGTTAAAGATTTAACTATGCTTTATATAAATTTTTATCTAACTATACTTTGTTCAATTCTTTATCTAACTATGCTTTATAGAGTTCTTTAATCGTACTTATTCTTTATCTACTGTAAAAATGTATTGAAAAATTAAAACTCCGTTGAAAAAGGGGTTTATACAGCGATAGCTGTAAAAAGAATTGTGTTATCTTTTTACTCTTTGTATAGTACATGAAATTGCATAAAAAAAAAAAAGGAGAGTTCCTTTATTGGTAAGAAGGGTTGAGCTGTAAACTCAATAGCGCGTTGCTTTTAAGAGTTCGAATCTCTTGTCTCCTAATAATGATTATTTCTAGCAAATGGATACATGATTCATTTTTATAAAGTTAATTACTTAGATAGTTAATTCTTTAGAGTTAGTTGCTATATAGCTAATTAGTTATAGAAAAAAATGCCTAGATAATTACTTGCTATAGAGTTAATGGTTATAAAGCTGTTATATAGCGGTTGCTTTATGTAATAGCCTTTATAGCTCAATGGTAGAGCGGAATACTGTTAATATTCTGATAAATGTTCGATTCATTTTAAAGGCTTAAAAGCTTGTATAAGATTGTAACTAAAAAGTTTACGATTTTACCTAATACTTAGTGTTTTTCTTCTAAGAATTATTTCGAAATTATGTCGAAAAAAAAAAAATAGAATAAATAGTACTCGTTTTTTTTTCTATGGACCAGAAAAAGTAAATAGAAAAAAACTCCCATTATAAAAAAAAAAAAAATTTCAAACAAACTATCTATAATTATTGCTGTATAGCGTAGTGTAGCTATATAGGATACAACTAATCTTTAGTATAATACCTGTAAATTTATGGCTGTTATACTAGGAAAGGAATAAAGCGGTTGTGTTTTTATAAAAATAGATACAGTTTTGTAGTGAAAAGGGTAATTCAAAATTTTTTATGTTGTATATAGTTAATGAAATGACATTTAATGGTTATAGTGCAGTTAATTTAGATATATTATATATAATTGCTATCCTACTAGGTATATTTGTTATTGTAAGTAAAAACCCTATTGTTTCTGTTTTATTTTTAATAGGTTTATTTTTATGTATAGCTGCTTATTTAATCCTAACAGGATTAAACTTTATAGGACTAGCATATTTATTAGTATATATAGGGGCTGTATCTATATTATTTCTGTTTATATTAATGTTAATAAATGTTAGAATATCTGAGCTATTAATAGACAGTATTAATAGTATACCTTTAGCTATATTAATAGGTGGTTTATTTAATTACTTTGTTAATAATGTATTGCCATATATGGTAATGACTAATAACTTATTATATCACTTTACTATTAAAAAACAACTAACGAATGTAACATCTGTGTCATGAGATGGATACTTAGCAGAAACTTCTCACATAACATCCATAGGTAATGTATTATATGGTCATTACTCTATATGACTAATTATTACATCTATTATATTATTATTAGCAATGGTTGGTGCAATCGTTATTACGTTAAAACCACAAACAGACCAGGAATAATAAGCAATAATAACTAGACGTCTTTGCCTTAATTTGAAAAAAAAAAGAAGATTTACTTTGTAACTTTTTATGCAAATTAAATAATAAAACTTGTTGTGTAACATATGTTTCATAACATATCCCACTGATAAAAAAAAAACTATCTGGAATTGGGAGAAGAGTAAACTTTTTACTTAAAGCCTATAAAAAAAATAAAAAAAAAACAGAAAAGAAAACAAAAAAAAAGAAATTAGCTCAATTGGTAGAGCGTCCGTTTTACACACGGCAGGTTAAGTGTTCAAATCACTTATTTCTTATTACTTATCTTTGATAAGTAAATATATTTATAGAGATCTTAGCTTAACGGTAAAGCGTATGACTTTTAATCATAGTTATAAGGGTTCAAATCCCTTAGATCTTAAAAAAAAAATATAAACGGCTATAGGTTAATGGTAGACCACTCGTCTTCCAAACGATTTGTACCGATTCGACTTCGGTTGGCCGTAGAGGGTTAGTAACTTAATGGTAAAGAGCTTTCTTGTCACGAAAGTAGATATCGGTTCAAGCCCGGTCTAACTCGTACTTTTCAATTTTATAATTAGCTGTTAAATTATAGGATTAGCAGCCATTATAAAGTACCCTACATTGCTGTAATGAACAAATTCTATTGTTATAGCTCCCCCCCCCCCATTAACTATTTAATTGCTATAGCTGATAGTAATTATTGGGTTAACGTTCATTTTTTTTTAGTTAAAAAAACACTAGAAAAACGTAAGTTGAAAAACAAAAAAAAAAACGTAAGTTACATAATAGTAAAAAGGAAAAGTTGCTATAGGTAAGGCGAGATATTTGCTAAATATTGTGTTTAACACCTGGTGGTTCAAATCCACTCTTTTCCGTGTACAATATAAATATAAATGAACTAAAAACGTAAAGAATTATTTAATCTTAGATATGTATTTAGTAGTAATAGTAAAAAGAGTATAGTAAAAAGAGTATAATAAAAAGAGTATAGTTTAATTGGTAAAATAGGAAGCTTCAAACTTCAAATTTCCAGTTCAAGTCTGGATGCTCTTGTTATAAAAGAATGTTCTAAACACTTTACAACTTTTTTAAAGTTAAACACTTTATAACTTTTTTTATAGTTTTGCTCTTTTAACCCTTAGTTGTTAAATAGTAGATATTTACTTAAGGTTCCTTAGCTTAATAGGTAAAGCGCATTTTTGATAAGGATGTGATCGACGTTCAATTCGTTGAGGAATCAAAAGGGTGATTTGGCTAAAACATATTTTTCACAAAGACGTTTGGTTTAATTCATTGAGCTATAAGTGCGTTAGTTAAATTGGTATAATGACATGCTACGGACATGTTTTTACAAGTTCGAGTCTTGTACGCACTTTTTTTGCTACAAAAACGCAAAAAAATCATTTTTTCTTTTGATTATTAAAAAATTGTAGCTAGTTTTATTGTAAACTACTTTTTTTTTCAAAAGAGATCTATCTAATTATACGGTAAAAAATGTATAACAACTACCGGTAGTTTTACTAGCGATTTTCACTATCCGAAATTGTGTCGAAAAAAGCTTATAGTAAAACACATCAATAAAATTAAATGAAGAAACAAAGCTTATAGTAAAACACATCAATAAAATTAAATGAAGAAACAAAGCTTATTTTACAACATCAATAAAATTAAATGAAGAAACAAAGCTTATTTTACAACATTATTAAAAATAGAACGAGTTGGATTCATTTTCAATACATTTTTAACACGAATGTTTTTATACATTTGTTAAGTAAAATTGTCATTATTAGACTAATAGAAAATAAAAAGAGAATTGACTGAGTGGTTTAAAGTGATAAGCTTGAAACTTATTTGGTTGAAAGACCACATCCGTTCGAATCGGATATTCTCTGTTATAAAGATTACTTTATAAATTATTATAGACTTTTTATAAATAACTTTTTAAAAATTAAAAACATTGTATCTAATCTGTCTCTCATCTATAACAATAATGGATTAATTTATTTATCTCTCATCTATAACAATAATGGATAAGTTTATAGATCTCTGATCTATAAGTATTAGATATATGTGCAAATTTTTTATAGATTTATTATTATATTTATATAAATTTAACAACCTCAGATAGTGATAAAATACAGAATAATACAGCATATAGTGTAATAAAAGACACAACAATGCAGCGTATAGTCTAATTAAAAAACATAGGGTATTAGGCTATATAGCGTGACATAGTATACAGCGTATTAGGCTATATAGCGTGATATAGTATATAGCGTACGAAAAGACATAACGTGATAAACTAGGTAAAGGTGATAGTAGAGGTATAAAAATATAACGTAATAGACCACGCAGAGGTGATACTAGAAATAAAAGACATAACGGAATAGACTAGATAAACGCGATAGTAGAGATAAGGTAATACACTACATAAGTGTGCTAAGCTATGTCGCAGTATAGTATAGAATACTATAAACAGGTTAGAGCCGGGTTGGTTAGGCGCCTCATTTGGGTTGAGGAATAGTTATGTTCGAATCATAATAACCTGAACTAGGATTCGCAACAATTGTCTATAAAAATTAATAGTAATGTATTTGATATGTAATGTATTATTTCATAATCTTACTAACTTTGTATTATTTTATAGTATAAAAAGTAACTTTATGGCAAGTATATAAAGAGACTATTATGGAAAAAAATCTGTATATTAAACCATTAGTACTGTAAAAAAAAATGGAGTAATGTCTATTTACTAGGGAAAATGGTAGAAAAATTTCTATAAAAAAGAAACGAAGTGAATTGAAGTATCTTAGTAGCTTCAGGAAAATAAATCAAACGAGATTCTATTAGTAGTGTGAATGAAAATAGATAAAGGCTTAAAGTAAAATGGATACATCTGTTTGAATATAGGGGAACCTTCCTCTAAGCCTTAATATAATATACAAGTAATAGAGAAAAGTACTGTGAAGGAAAATTTTTAAGTAGTAGTCTTATAAGCAGCTCGAGCTAAGTTTAATAAACAGATAAGAGCGTACCTTTTGTATAATGGGTCAGCAAGTTCTAGTTAGATGCAAGCAACTACTTTTTGTTTTAAATTTAAAAAAAAAATGAACAATGAATTTGCCTAGATAATCCAATTATTAAGTAATGAATAAGTATCTAATTAGAGACCCGAAGAGTAGTGATCTTACCATGGTCAGGCTTATAAAAGGCCGGATGGGTTATCGTTGTAAAGATATCCAAAGAACTGTGGTAAGTTAGTGAAAGACAATCCTGACTACTATAGCTGGTTTTCCGCGAAACATATGTAAGTATGTAGTTTAAATAACATCATAGCAGGTACAGAACTGTAATCTCGGACAATTTGTGCATTTTCATTCCTATAGGGTAAATTTATCCTATAGAGAAGGCTAATGCCTTGTGCATATGGGGGGGTCGTGAAGACTCTATTCGCGAGTATTTGCTCTCGGAAGGGCAATGATGAATGTTGAACTATCAGACATTTAACGATAAGGTTGTGTGTCAAAAGGGAAACAGCCCAGAACAAGTGTTTAAGGTTCCAAAGTTTTTGTTAAGTGAAAGTAAGGAAGTATTTAAACGATACAACCAGGAAATAGGCTTAGAAGCGGCCATTTTTTAAAGACCTCGTAACAGAGCACTGGTTCAAAAGGTTAGTAAAATAACCTATTTAGTTAAAAGCGCCGAAGATATAACGGATCTAAACAAAACACCGACACCTTGTCCATAAAATTAATAGGTTACCTTTTGAATGTAGGAATTTTCGCTGTATGCTACAAAACCCTTCAGTGAGTGCTGCAGGTTAAGGAATACAGGAAAAAGGTAATTCTATGTACTATACGTAAACACTAGTTGCGTATTATTTATGGGGTAGCGGAACATTGGGTAAATAGGATTAGAAACAAAGGTAATAGAGGTATTTGTACTTGGGGTGGAGATACCTGTAGCTGTGAAAAGCTAAAAGACATTAACCACTTTTGCAATTATCGGAAATTTTGTGCTGAAAAAAAAAACAGCGCAAAAAAGTACAGTAGTTGAACCACAAAGCACTACTATTAGTAAATAATAAGTAGGAAAAGGGAAGTACATAGGTTTCAACATAACTACAACGTAGTTTGATCGCTAATTAGCGATAGTCCAGTATATCCCAAGCGAGAATGCTGACACGAGTAACGAAAAAGAGGATGCCGAATAGGACCTCTCGCCTTAAGCTTATGGAAAAGTGATTCGGTCTCTAAATTTAACCTAAAGGATAAAATGATGAGAAGATTAGATGTGACAACATAAATAAATAGAGTAAAATGTTCTGGAAAAGCATATAATCTGAATAAGGAAAAACGGCTAATAACCGAAAAAAAAACAAAAGATTAAAATAAACGAATAAAATTTGTTTCCTTACAATTTTGAAATAAAAAAAACCGTACCTAAAAACTACCACAAGTAAGCTAGTAGAGAATACGAAGGCGTTTGAGCTAACAATCATTAAGGAACTCGGCAAAATGACACCGTAACTGAGGGAAAAGGTGTGCCATTCCTGCTGATTAATATCAGTTTAGGAAGAGGAGACATAAAATGGTGTTGCACGACTGTTTAATTAAAACACAGCACTTTGCGTAAGATGTAAATCAATGTATAGAGTGCGCTATCTGCCCAATGATGGCTGGTTAACGGATTTACTTAAATGACTAATATAGTTTAGGTTTTGAAGGAACCCCCATTGAATGGCGGCCTTATCTATAAGGGTCCTAAGGTAGCGAAATACCTTGGCATTTAAATGATGTCGCGCATGAATGATCTCACGATGCAACAGCTGTCTCAATGATTGGCTCAGTGAAACTGGAATGGCAGTGAAGATACTGCCTATCTCTAGATAGACGAGAAGACCCCATGCAGCTTTACTGTTACTAGTTATAGGGTATAGTGAACAGGTTTTAGAGAATAAGGTAGTTGCTACGACAAAATTGAAACACCTTTACTCTGGTTGTTATATCAGTAGAATAGGTTACAGACTTGTAACTGACGTCTGAATGTAATCCACAAAAGGAGAAGGATCGCTAGATCCCTCTCAGGAGACAATGGCTAGCAGATGGTTTATGCGGGGCACAGATCCCATAAAGAGTACCTGGGAGTATCCAAATTTATTTTTGTAATATGCTATACGCAAATTATATAAAGCTTTTATTAACTAATTGCTTTATATGGTTTAATTTTTTTTTTTGAATTACTATATGTAGTTTGTTATTTTTTATATTTACTTTTATTAAGGTTATATTTACAAAACCCTTCAGTGAGTGGTATAGGTTAATATAAGTATCTATAACGAATTCAGTTATATTTCTATTTAAGTTAGAACTAAACAATTTAATATAAGTAAGATTTTACCTATGTGGAAAATAGGTGTATAGATAATTGGAACACGTACTATTATTTGTTACTTTTATTTGTTATTTTTTTTAGAAAAATGATATTGATATATACTTCCAAAGTTTAATGGCTTAATCTTGCTTTACTGTTTGACATACACGTCTATCAGTTGCGTAAGCAGGGCATAAAGACCGCAAGACGCAGTAAGGAAAGGTCTTGTATTATTGAAAAAGCTACGCTGGGGATAACAGGCTAATTGCGCAAGAGAGTACAAATTGAGTGCGCAGTTTGGCACCTCGATGTCGGCTTAGCTCATCCACATGAATGCAGGAATCATGAAGGGTACGACTGTTCGTCGATTAAAGAGCTACACGAGCTGGGTTAAATACGTCGTGAGACAGTATGGTTTCTATCTTCTAGAGGAAATTAGAGTAAAATAAGGATAGCCCCTTCGTACGAAAGGAGTTGGGTATGGTAACCTATGGTTTACCTGTTGTTTATACGCTTAATATTAACCTGATAAATTGAAAGTGATAATAGGTGCTCTTTACTAAGAAGAAAGAAAAGCTAATTAGTAAGGAGAGTAATAAAAATGAGATGTACTCATTTCCTATCGGAACTAGATATGGTAATACTTTATACTCAAGTATTTATGAATAGTATAGGCACGGCAGGAAAGCTATGTTAGTTAAGATAAGTGCTGAATGCATTTAGGCACGAAGCTTACCTTAGGATACTCTTAAAAACGTAGTATAACATTACGAATCCACATCTCGCGATGAGTAAAGCTAGTAAACTAGTTTAAAATAGCAGAGGGGATAATAGGCTTTGGCTGAAAGGGCTTTGATGTTCTTAGGTACAAAGTACTAATTTTTTATAACGAGATTAGCTATCTTGTTATTTTATTAACTAAATAACATATTTATCATTTAAAATACATTAGTTAGCCTGGTTTGCATAATAGTAATGCACCCGTTTTGTAATCGGAAGATATGAGTGCAATTCTCGTACTGGGCTATCTAGTCGAAGACTGGACTCAGTCTTTGACAAGACCTCGTCTAGATACCTTTGACAAGACCTCGTCTAGATACCTTTAATAAAAGCGGTTGGAGGTAATCCTATGATGAATACCCCCCCCCCTCACCGTATTGCCCTATCTAATCGAAGACTGGACTCAGTCTTTGACAAGACCTCGTCTAGATACCTTTTATTGTAAAAGCGGGTTGATGTAATCGTAACATATTTGGCTCATGACCAGAGTATAGAGGTTCAATTCCTTTGTCCGCTTCTACTTTTTCGACCGGTTAAACGAGTAGAAATAAGTTAATATAGGTAATGATGAAAAGCAAATAAAAAAAAGGCTATAGCTTAATAGGTAAAGCGAGCTGCTCATAATAGCTCAGATGAGTGTTCAAATCATTCTAGCCTTAGATGGGGGATGTGGAAACCCTAATCCAACGAGTTGGTGTCTACAAAATAGGACAAGGGAACGGTCTGAAGCAGGGAGGCGGAAAATATTTCTACCGTCCCGGACTACCACCCCCCCCCCCCCAGAGTCAATATAAAGCACCTCTGCCTTTTGTTAACTCTCTTTAAAAGTTAATGAAAAAAAAAGTTTTATTTTTCTTAGTTATATTTCTATAGTGGTACTTTTACCTATTTTTTTTTATCGTTATACTTTTTAGTTATAAACCTAACGTATTTTTTTTTTTGTTTACTATATGTTTAGTAAGATTACTAGTAAAAGCAATAATGTACTGGTATAAGATTTACATGTATTCTAAGGCCCAATAGTCAAGCGGTTAAGACGTAACATTTTCACTGTTAAACGCGCGGGTTCGAACCCCGCTTGGGTCTAACAGCGATTTCTATTAGCTTAAGGGGATATAGTTTAATTGGTAAAACTGCGATTTTGCATATCGTTATTTTAGGATCGAGTCCTAATATCTCCAATGTTAAATCGAAATCTCAAATTATTTATTCACCATACTTTTTATCAGTTAAAAAAAAACAGTAAAAAGTTTAACGATGTCTATTGCATCTAGTCTGTTTTCAGCTCTTAAGGTAGTAGAGTTTAAGTTAGTAGACGTTTAAATAGCCAGCGGAAAAAAAAAATTAGTACATTTAATGCAAAAGCCGCTAGTTTACATAGTTAAGCAGGGCTCGTTCACTACTATAAAAAGAATAGTGCTGTTTTCTAAATTAAATGAACTAGATAGATTGGCTATAAATATAGGTAATGAGAAAAATAAGCCCAGGTAGCTCAATTGGTAGAGCGAAACTTTGAAGGTGTTTAGGTTATAAGTTCAAATCTTATCTTGGGCAATTTTTGGCATCTTAAGGAAGTTATAGATCGTTTTTTTTTTTGTTTTTCACTTTATACATAGAATAAAAATGGGTATGCTGAAATTGGTAGACAGGTCCCGCTTAGGACGGGGTGAAATAATTCATATAAGTTCGAGTCTTATTACCCATAAAAATTATAGTAGTATACTACCATAATTAAACATATGTTTACGATTTAGTTATTTTTACTAGTTAACTAATTTTGCGACTTAACTAATTTTATTAATAAGATAGGTTTGCGAATGAGTTTTTTGCGACTTAACTAATACTCAGAGTTAACTATCTTTATTAACTAGATAGGTTTACTAGTTAACTATTCTTACTAGTTAACTATGTTTACTCGTTAACTAATGTTACTAGTTAACTATGTTTACTCGTTAACTAATGTTACTAGTTAACTATGTTTACTCGTTAACTAATGTTACTGGTTAACTCTTTTTATCTTTATTAATATGTAGTAGACTAATGGTAAGTCATAAATTTTTGGTATTTACTTATGGGTGTTCGAATCACCCCTACATAGAAAAGGTGGATGTAGTTCAATTGGCAGAACAACTGTATGTGGAACAGTAAGTTCCCTGTTCGATCCAGGGTATCCTCCCAGTACAGGAATTTAAATAGGATCGTTATTTATGTGCTAACTATATAGCTTATAATAGTTTTACTTATTTCTAATATAAACTTTATTAGTTTTTATTATGAGATAGAGGCTATAAATATTTTATTAGTAAATGATACGGTAGTATAGGTTTAATCGTAAAAAATCTTTTTAAAATAAAGCCCGAGTAGTTCAATGGTTAGAACATTAATTTCATGCATTAATAATGAGAATTCGACTTTCTCCTCTGGCTCATGGCAAAAAACAGATTAAAAACAGTAAAAAACAGATTAAAAATATTTTTAAAACAGATTAAAAAAACATAGTAAATATATTACACTTCAACAGTTCGATTATTTTATAGACTAGGTTTAAAATTTAAGAGACAAGTCTTAAAGTAGGTTTTCATAATTATTCTTCTAGCAGTATTATTCTTTATAAAGATGTATTCATTACTAATAAAGATATTAGAAGACAATAAACAAAAATGTGCTATTTATAAAAGGGTATATAGAATAAATGGAAAAAGCTATGTTGGAAGTTTCGTTAATTTAAATGCAGGTTTGTCAAGTTATTTATCTATAAATTAGCTGAGTTAAAAGGCATATATATATAAAATAGTTAAATGTAAAATAGTAAAATACTAGAGTAGTAAAATACTAGAGTGGTAAAATACTAGAGCCTAAAATATAAAGTAGTGAAATATAGAATCTTAAATATAGAATCTTAAATATAGAGTAGTAAAATATAGAATGGCTTGTTGGCTTAAAGTTAATTAACGATTTACATCTTAAACTACGGATTAAAGCATGGGCATTCCTCCTATTTTAGCGGTATTTCCTCCCATTTTTTCGGTATTACTCCCATTTAGCGGTATTCCACCTATTTTAGCGACATTTTTTACATTAGCTAATGTTATTGTTAAACTTGTGATACAAATGTAAATTTTACAGCTATTATTAGTGTTGTTAAGATAATTATAGGAAAGTCCGGTGATTAAAAGATAGCTTTTTTTAGTGGGGCACAAGCTTGGGTAATACACAGAAATTTTAACAATAAAAACTTTAGTGTTTTATTAGAATTATGAAATAAAAAGCCTTAATTAATCTTATTTTAGTTAAATATTACACACAGGATCCGGCTTACTTGTATCCAAGTAATTTATATAACATCACATTCAAAAAAAAATGTTTCCGCTTAATACTAAGGATTTCACTAGGTTTATACTATGTATTTCACTAGATTTATACCATGGATTTCACTAGGTTTATACCATGGATTTCACTAGGTTTATACCAGAGAAAGAAACCTCTCTTTATTTTTTTTTTTATTTAATTCATTACTACATAGTAATGACTAGTAAATCCTTTTAAAATAGAGTGTTATTACTTTTATTTTAAAAATCATCATTCTTGTAGTAAAATATTAATTTTATAAATGTTTAACCACTACCTATCTATAACAAGTCCGTTAGATCAATTCGAAATAAGAAACCTATTCAGTATCGATACACCATTGTTGGCTAATATGAACCTATCTATTACAAATATTGGGTTATATATGACAATAGCTGCGTTTATAGCATTTTATTTTAGTGTTTTAGCCACTAACCATGCAAAAATTATCCCAAATAGCTGATCATTAAGCCAAGAAACATTGTATGCCACTATCCACAGTATCGTTGTAAACCAAATTAACAATAAAAGTGGGCAAGCTTATTTCCCATTTATGTATGCCTTGTTTATCTTTATTTTAATTAATAATCTTATTGGTATGATACCTTATAGTTTTGCATCAACATCTCACTTTATATTAACATTCTCACTTAGTTTCACTGTAGTGCTAGGTGCTACTGTTTTAGGGTTCAAAGAACATGGATTAAAATTCTTTTCTTTATTTGTTCCAGCAGGTTGTCCTTTAGGATTATTACCACTGTTAGTTCTAATCGAATTTATTTCATATTTAGCGAGAAATGTGTCTCTAGGACTTAGATTAGCTGCTAATATATTATCGGGTCATATGCTTTTAAATATTTTAAGTGGATTTACTTATAATATTATGAGCTCTGGTATAATTTTCTTTATTTTAGGATTATTACCATTAGCATTTATAATAGCATTCTCTGGATTAGAATTAGGTATTGCCTTTATTCAATCACAAGTTTTTGTAGTTTTATCTTGTTCATATATTAAAGATGCACTAGAACTACATTAATTTTCAGTAAAAACCTTTTTTTAGTTGTATAACTCCATCTACATTATATAGCTATTTTTAAGCTTTGTAACAAAAGGTATGTTTACAGGGTTAAGTTCTGGATTCTTTTCAGATAGTGCGTTATTCATACATATTAGTCATGAAATCATGTTAGATACTGAATTTGGAGTAGCAACTCTATTTAAATTATTACCTTTAATGTTTACTATATCATTAAATGTACTAGCTATTCTTTTATCTGAATTTTTATCTACTACATTAATTTCTTTTAAACTATCTAGAACAGGTTATAACCTATTAAGTTTTTAACCAACGTTTGTTAATAGAGTTATTTAATAATCGATTCCTTACAAAAATCGTTAACTTGACCGGATTTATGGGCATATTTGCATAAAGGATTTGTGCAGTGTAGAAGGCCATATAGACTTGAAAAAAGGCTATTGAACGTAGGTAGTAATATTAGTAACCTTAATACAGAATCTCTTAAAGTTATTTATTATGCATTACTACAGGTATAGTACTCTATATCATTTTCTCTAGTTATATATAGGTAAACATTATACTATTATCTCTTCTTTTAGCATCATATTTATCGGTGAATAGTCGCTCAAGAATCGTAAACCTTTATCTATTCTTTAAATAAAAGGCACTATGGGTTTACCCTTCCTAGAGATATATCTTCATACAGCCGTTACTGATTAAAATTGTAAAGTAGCTATAAAAGGTTAGCAATAGTTATGTTCGAATCATAATAACCTGAAATAGGATTCGAAACGATTGTCTATAAAAATTTATAGTAATGTATTTGGTATGTAATTGTGATTGTATAATTTTATATTTGGTATGTAATTGTGATTGTATAATTTTATATTTACTACAAAAAAAAGTTAAAAAGACATTTTTTTACTATAATTATACAAATTAACTGTCTAATAAAAATATATCATTTATATATAGTAAATATGGGTAAGCTGTCGGCTTTTGATGTAAAAAAAAAAAGAATTTTTTTTACATAAAGAGAAATTGCCTATTTTTTATATGAACACCTTTACTGGGGCTCTCGTTACTAAAAAGTTAGACGGCATTTTACTCTATAGCTACTATAGAGCTTGACGCTTTTTATTTAAATAGATAAAAATTTTAAATTTTTCTTTAGAAAAATACTAAAGGGTTAAAAATAGCCTACTTATAAGTTAACGATAGCGTACTTTAGATTAACAATAGCCTACTTATAGGTCTAAGCTGCGATTTATTACCATACTATACATATGGTGTTTAAAGTATAAATGATACATTATTATTTGTACGAATTCCAAGAATTTATTTTTATTGTTTTATAAATGTTATTACTATCTCTACTTTTAATTCCAATAGGCGGTGTATTTGCCATTTTAGTAAATAAAGAATATGGAATCTCTTTAAGAAACATAAAAATTATAGCTTTATATACATCTATCTTAAATTTATTCATCTCATTAGTTATATTTATTTTATTCGATTTTAGTACAAACCAATTTCAGTTTGTACAAGAGTACTATGAAATAAGCTATTTTGATTTTTATTTAGGGCTAGATGGTTTATCTGTTTATTTTGTTTTATTAACTACAACCATTATTCCTATTTCACTATTATCTAATTGAAAATCTATATCTACAGAAATAGTAGCTTATGTTCTGATAATTTTACTGCTAGAAAGCTTATTATTAGCGGTTTTCTTAGTATTAGATATTTTACTTTTCTACATCTTTTTTGAAAGTATATTACCTCCTCTTTTCATATTAATAGGTATATTTGGTTCAGATAATAGAGTTAAGGCGAGTTTTTACCTGTTTTTATATACATTACTGGGTTCTTTATTTTTATTATTATCTATATTAGCAATGTCTTCTATTATGAGTACTACTGATTTTGATACTCTTTTTAAAGGTAATTTCATTTATATAACACAACTTTTCTTATTCTATGGTATTTTTATAGCTTTTGCCGTAAAAACGCCTACTATTTTCTTAAATACATGACTTTTAAAAGCTCACGTTGAATCACCTTTAGGGGGTAGTATTATTTTAGCTGCTATCGTTCTTAAGTTAAGTTTATATGGAATACTGAGATTGATATTACCTCTACTGCCTAAAGCTTATATGGAATATACCTATATAATTTTCTTAATTGGTGTTATCACTATAGTATATGCTAGCCTTAGCACATTGAGAACAATAGATGTTAAAGAGCTTATAGCCTATAGTTCTGTTTCTCATGCTGCAGTTTATCTGCTAGGGGTGTTCAGTAATACTATACAAGCTATTGAAGGTGCAATTACTTTAGGAATAGCTCACGGGTTTGTTTCACCTGGTCTATTTATTTGTGCAGGAGGAGTTCTTTATGACAGAGCTCATACTAGAGTAATATCATTCTATAGAGGAGTTACTCAAGTAATGCCACTTTTTGTTATACTATTCTTTATATTATGTCTTGCTAATTGTGGAGCTCCTTTAACTTTAAACTTTATAGGTGAATTTTTATCATTATATGGGGTATTTGAAAGATCAGCATTATATGGTCTATTTGCTAGTAGCTCTATAATCTTTTCTGCAGCCTATACTATTTATATGTTCCAAAGAATATCTTTTGGTGGAGCTTACTCAAGAATGTTGACGGTAGTAATGCCAGATTTAACTAAAAGAGAATTCACTATTTTAATGTTGTTAGCAGTACCTACTGTTATTTTAGGAATCTATCCAGCATTAATATTAGATGGACTTTCTTACGGTGCAACTACGCTACTTTACCACTCTGATATAATTGTAGGACTTAGTTCTGGTCCTTTTACTGTTCAACAACAACAACTGTTACAAAAGGCTGATCATTTTGATCAAACTGTTATGCAAAATACTAGTTCTGCGGCTACTTTGAAAGAACAAGCTCAGAACAATGTAGAAGTACTAAATTACAACGTACAACAGGAAACTCACCAGATTCTTGCTGCAAAACAGGCTATTACTTCTGACCTACAACAAGCAATGGTTAACAACCCTGCTCATGCAGATGTATTTGAAGAAAGAATTCATGTAGTAGCGGACGCATCTACTCAAGCAATTAGTGAATTAAAAGGTGCAGCAGATGTTGCTGTACAATTAATAGCTAGTGATCAAAGTAGTTCAGATATCCTCTTTTTCATTGTTGATTTAGCGGTATTAGATTTTTTAGCAGGGTTTTCTGTTGTATTTTCTGTGCTATTACAATTCTATTTAAACAAAAATTGTAGACATTTCATTAGTGTTTTTTTTACTAATTTAAAATGATAGGGGTCTTTCTTAACAAATAACCATCATTTAGGATTAGAAGCTGGAATACTTTACTGACATTTTGTTGATGTTGTATGATTATTCTTATTTGTATCTATATATTATTGAGGATCCTAACGTTAAGTAGCTATCTTTATTGTTTTTTTTTACCCTTTCCCTAGCCTCCCTCCCCCTTTATAAAGAATAGATACAGGGTAACTACTAGTCTTTTCCAAGAGTGGTAGCGAGAGTTATCTCTCTCTATTCTTACATGGTTATAACTTCATTAATCTTTTTACTTTTATCTAATTCAATTACATTAAGACGAGATAAATCTATTTTATATTCAAGAGCGACAATTACGATTTTACTTATTTCTGCTTTTATTGCCTATGATAACTTATTTTTCCTATTTTTAAACAAAGGAATAGGTATTTTTTCAGGACTTTTTACTACAACAGCTACTACTACTTTTTTTATTATCTTTATCCCTATATTAGCTATTTTATTATTAGCCATAAATTTAATTCTAGCCCCTCATAACCCTTATCAAGAAAAAGATAGTACTTTTGAATGTGGGTTCCACTCCTTTTTAGGACAAAATAGAACACAATTCAGTGTATCTTTTTTTATCTTTGCACTATTATTCCTTTTATTTGACCTTGAAATCTTATTAGTCTATCCCTACAGTGTAAGTACATACACTAATGACAGTTACGGATTATCCGTAATGATGGCCTTTTTTGTACTATTGACTTTAGGGTTTGTATTTGAACTAGGTAAAAACGCGTTAACAATTGATAGTAGACAGACTTCTAATTATGGAAAGGTGGATAGTTCTGAAACTCATGCATTTTTAACTTCCTCATTTTCTATGTCTGGTAAATACTTAATAGGTTTAGCTATTGCCATATTTATAAGTTTAATGGTATATGTCGTTAGAATTGTGCTTATGATTTATTTAGATATGGACGTTTTTAGTTTAAGTAGTGTATTGGTTAGCTTGACTTATTTTTGTTCTTTCAGTGGTATAGGATATTTGGTTAAAGAATATCTGAATAACCATTTTTTTACAATGTATCACACTACAGGGGTTAATTCTAGTTTAAATATTACTAATTTAGAAAAGGATAACATATATAGTAAAATGAATGCTCCAAGTACTGGAGATGATACAACTTCTACAAGAACAAGAGCTACTTTGGAAAGCGAAATTTCATCATCTAAAGACGAATTAGAATATTGAAAATTCCAACAGTCAGATGCTAGCTCCCAGTTTAAGAATCACTTACTTCTAAGACCTCGCTATGAACAGTTAGGTAAGCTAGCCGAATTCGAAAAGCAAAAAGCTTTATTAGATGATACTTTAAAAGACTGTAGCAGAAATGTAAGTACTGAGTACAGTACACTCGTTAGGTTACAAGAAAAGTTACAAAAAAACGAGTATACCCCACTTAAACCTACATCTCCACTTGGTTCTGCTCTTGGTAAACGTGTTGGAGAAAATGACATGTCCGAAGCTAGTAACAAAAGATCTAGATAAACCAAGTTATTCGTTACTAAATTTAACTTTTATATTTTTCAAGTATTTTCCTTCTCTGTATTGCTAAATAAAATAATAATTAGAAAAATGCATATAATAGGTTCAATAACAATACTAATCAGAAAAATTTGGATCATTACTTCCAGAAAAATCCTAGAACTTTTCTATCTTATGATTACCAAAAATATAAAAGAACCCAGCTGTAGCCAGTCTTTACAAAGTGCTATGTTTACTATTAACAAGCCATTTTTGTATTTTCTATATAAAATAATAGCAGGGTATAGCTAAACTAATTTCCCTGGAGCTAGTTCCTACTCTTCCTCTTATTATTTTTGGTTTGCCAATAGTTTCTTTATTTAACCAAAACATAATCTAGTAAGGTAAAGGATAGAAAAATGGCCATAAGAAAATTTGTTAAAGGAAACCGTAAAAAAAAAAATAAACGTTTGCCTATAATAAAATCTTTTTTTGCGGCCCTCGTAACTCTAAAAGTTACACGGCCTTTTACTCTATAGTTACTATAGAGCTTGCCGCTATATCTAAAAAAAAAAAATAAACATAATATTCTCAAAGTTAGATTCTTAAATGAGAGTATTTTGACAAACAGACATTAACTTATATTTTTATACAATGAATTTATCACTAATTTTATTTACAATTGGAATTTTAGGTTTTGTTTTAAATAGAAAAAACATTATCTTAATGCTTATTTCAATAGAAATAATGCTATTGGCTATTACGTTTTTAATATTGGTTAGTTCACTTAGCTTTGATGATGTATTAGGTCAAACATACGCTATTTATATTATTGCCATAGCTGGAGCAGAATCTGCTATCGGTTTAGGTATTTTAGTAGCTTTTTATAGATTAAGAGGAAGTATTAGTATTGAATTTAAATAATGTATCTAGCTATAATAATTTTACCACTATTAGGATCAATAGCATCTGGTTTTTTTGGTAGAAAAATCGGAGTTTCAGGGTCACAAATAATTACATGTACAGCTGTTATAATGACAACTGTTTTTGCGGTAGTTGCTTTTTTTGAAGTTGGATTAAATAATATACCTGTGTCAATAGAGCTGTTCAGATGAATAGATTCTGAGTCATTATATGTGTCTTGAGGATTCCATTTTGATTCACTAACAGTTTCTATGCTTATACCTGTACTAATTGTTTCTTCTTTAGTACATATTTACTCTATTGGTTATATGAGCCATGACCCTCGGGGTCGCGTAACGGGAAAACGCGTCTATGGGGGTAAACTATCAAATTCCGGGGAACTCCTAAAGCTTAAGATACCAAACCGTAATAGAAATATTATAGGTGGCTGAACTAATTACTCAGGTATGGTAACAAGTCTTAAGATATGTGAAAACAAAATGGACAATCGCGGATCTAAGTCAGCAATGTTAGAAAACATTGCTGTAAAAGAGCAACGAGTAGACGGTAGTTGATTTATTAATCCACATTTAATAAATTTAAGGTGTATTCTACAGGGTTTCGAAAGAAATAGAGGTACAAATCTCAGTTTCAATATGCAACAAGGTTGAAACTCCTATATCAAAAGCCCATCTAAACAATACGATTTAAAAAGATACTCTACCTCCAGTAATATTATGGTCAATCCTGGAACCTGATCTGGTTTAATAGACGGGGAAGGTTCATTTACTATTATAATAGACAAAAACAAAGTTCGTAAATTAGGTTGACGTGCTCAACTAAAATTTCAAATAGGTTTACACAAAAAAGATCTTAACATATTATGTCTATTACAACAATATTTAGGCGGTATCGGTTCTATTCATTCAACTTCAAACAGAGATGTACTTAATTATTCAATAGATTCCATGGAGGATTTGAATAAACTTATTATTCATTTAGAAAAATATCCTTTATTAACTCAAAAAGCTGTAGATTTTATATTATTTAAAAAAGCGGTAGGACTTTTTAATGATAAAGCTCATCTTACAGTTGAAGGTCTAGAAAAAATAGTGAATATAAAAGCCTCAATGAATTTAGGTTTATCTGACGCATTAAAATCAGAGTTTGCTGGATATGTACCAGTTGAAAGACCTCTAATAAATTACGATAATTTAGTTTTAGACCCTCATTGAATTTCAGGATTTATAAGCGCTGAGGGAAACTTTGATGTTCGTATGCCCTCTACCAATAGTAAACTAGGTAACCGAGTACAATTAAGATTTAGAATATCTCAGCACAGCAGAGATTTTATATTAATGCAAAAAATAATAGAGTATTGAGGGTCAGGAAAAATATATAAATATGCTGGTAAATCTGCAGTTAGCTTAACTATAGTTAATTTTAAAGATATTACAGATATAATTATTCCATTCCTAAATAAAAACCCTATAATAGGAGTAAAACTCTATGATTATCTTGATTGATGTAAAATCCATAGTCTAATGATTAATCGTTCTCATCTTACAGCTCAAGGTATAGATTCTATTAAAATAATAAAATCTGGTATGAACAGAGGTAGAGATTCTTAAGGTATTTAACCATTGTTAATAACCACCTTATAAATCAATTAAAGGATAATTTTTGATATTTATGCATATCCAAAGATTTTTTAGCTATTTAAGCTTATTCACATTTATGATGCTTATATTAGTTACAGCAGATAACTATTTATTAATGTTTGTAGGTTGAGAAGGTGTTGGGGTTTGTTCTTATCTTTTAGTAGCTTTCTGGTACTCTAGAATACCAGCAAATCAAAGCTCTCTTTCAGCATTTTTAACTAACAGAGTAGGAGATTGTTTCTTAACTGTAGGTATGTTTGCCATATTATGAGCGTTTGGTAATTTAGATTATGCTACTGTATTCTCATTAGCTCCTTATATGAATGAAAATGTTGTAACTATTATAGGTATATGTTTAGTTATAGGAGCAATGGCTAAAAGTTCTCAAGTAGGACTTCATGTGTGATTACCTATGGCCATGGAAGGTCCTACACCAGTAAGTGCACTAATACACGCTGCCACTATGGTTACTGCAGGAGTGTATCTATTAATGCGTTCATCTCCTTTAATAGAATACAGTTCAGTTGTATTAATGATATGTTTATGATTAGGTGCTATCACAACTGTGTTTAGCTCTCTTATTGGTTTATATCAACAAGATATTAAAAAAGTTATAGCTTATTCTACTATGAGTCAATTGGCTCAAAAATATACTACTCATTCAAGTATATTTAGGCATCAAACTATATGCGTAGAAGCTATGTATAAAAATATTATAGCCAATTCGCAGATAACCAAAGCTCGTGATTATTTGTTTAATCATTGTAACTTCAAGTTTATTAATTCATCTACCATTATAAGGTTACACCTGCACATTTTGTGTGGGCAAATAAGATGAAAATTGGGAGTTATTAGTAAGTTAGTAGGAATCTCAGAGGCCATACGTTTGATATTAGTCTTTATTAAGTTAAAATTAACGAACTTAATAGCAAAACCCGTTATCTTTAAACAACAGAATTTTAAAACTCTTTGTTCACCTTTCCTAAAAAGAAATGATAGAAATAGTTTGATTTTTAGTAGGAGTATGTCTACTGGTGTAAATACTAGTAGTTCGGACTACAAAATGAGAGATTCAGAAGATCTTGCATTTAGACAGTGATTAGCTGGATTAATAGATGGAGATGGTTACTTTTTATTGAGTAAAAATGGATATAATAGTTGTGAAATAACTATGGATGCCAGAGATAAAAAGGTTCTATATTTAATTCAACATAAATATGGAGGATCTGTAAAACAAATTTCAAATGCATATGCATTTAAATATAAATTAAGAAACAGAGCAGGTTTAATTGCATTAATAAATGATGTAAATGGATTAATTCGAAATCCTACACGTCTATTACAAATAAATAAGCTTTGTGAAAAATTTAACATAGAATTAAAGTATGCAAACAACGTTATTTTTAATGATGGGTGACTTAGCGGATTTATTGATAGTGACGGTTCAGTATATTTTAGTGAAGCGTCCGGTCAAATTTTTATTAGTATATCTCAAAAAAATAAATATTTATTGGAACCTTTAATTCATATATATGGAGGAAGAGTAGATATTTCTAGCCCTAAAATAGAAGCATTTAAATATGTTATATATAGAAAAGCTGAATTGTATAATATGATAGATAATTATTTCAATAAATACCCTCTAAGAACAGAAAAGATGAAAAGAGTTAATCTAATAAAACAGTTTTATTTAATTAGACCAAGTAAAAAAGAAAATGATGTTGTAAAACTTAATGAATGAGTTAAATTTAAAGATAAGTGGGAAAAATACCAAGATTAATAAAGAAATGGTCCAAGTTACGTCATAGTATTATGATAGTAATTTTGCAATTAGGTATGATGGTTATAGCTGTAGGTTTATCTTCTTATGGTATAGCTTTATTCCATTTAGTAAATCACGCCTTTTATAAAGCACTTCTTTTCTTAGGTGCGGGTGCGGTTATCCATGCTGTAGCGGATAATCAAGACTTTAGAAGATATGGGGGACTAAGAGCATTTTTACCGCTAACTTATTCAGTAATGCTTATCGCTTCTTTAAGTTTAGTAGCTTTCCCATTTATGACAGGTTTCTATTCTAAAGATTTTATTCTTGAGTCTGCATATGGTCAATATTATTTTTCTGGTACAGTTGTGTATATAATTGCTACTATAGGAGCAATGTTTACTACATTATACTCTGTAAAAGTATTATATTTAACATTCTTAACAAATCCTAATGGACCTTTAATCAACTATAAAAATGCACATGAAGGTGACATTTTTATGAGCTTACCTTTAATGATTTTAGCGGTGTTTTCTATATTCTTTGGGTTTGTAACAAAAGATATGTTTATAGGGTTAGGTTCTGGATTCTTTTCAGATAATGCGTTATTCATACACCCTAGTCATGAAATCATGTTAGATACTGAATTTGGAGTAGCAACTTTATTTAAATTATTACCTTTAATGTTTACTATATCATTAAGTGTACTAGCTATTCTTTTATCTGAATTTTTATCTACTACATTAATTTCTTTTAAACTATCTAGAACAGGTTATAATATATTCAGTTTCTTTAATCAACGTTTCTTAATAGAATTATTTTATAATAGATTCGTTACAGGAACTGTATTAAAACTTGGGGGACAAACTACTAAAGTTTTAGATAAAGGATCTGTAGAATATATAGGACCGTATGGACTTGAAAAAGGACTATTAAACATAAGTAGTAATATTAGTAACCTTAATACAGGATCTGTTACAACTTATGCATTATACATTACTACAGCAGTAGTATTGTATATGACTTTTTCTAGTTATATAGATGTAAACATTTCACTATTATCTGTTCTTTTAGGGTTTACTTTATTACTGTCTAATAAACCTGTGTATTCTACCGCACTGACGAGTTCGAGTCAGATTACGATTCCGACTGACTACTTTAAAAATATGGTGGCACTATTTAAGACCAGAGCAAATTCTGTTCCTAAAAATAGACCTGAATTAATAGCGGTATCAGGTGATGATCTTCACTCAAATAGACAGTATGTTGATTCAAAAAAAGTTGATCTTGACGATAATCACAGTCAAATAATGAATCGGGCTCATCATGAATTTACACGACCTAATGCAACAGTAGAGCAACAACTTAGCCTCCATGATCTAGTTGTGTCTAGTACTGAGGCATTACTAAATTCACAAAGTTATTTAGATCAAGCTTTGCAAGCATGTATTAATCATTTATATATAATTCCTTTCCTAATTACGGGAGAGACTCCTGTATTCGCCATACTTTTTAGTTGATTAGGTTTATTAAGACATGAAGCTATACGGATTATTCTACGATATTATATATGTAATGCGTATACTTATATATGTAATGCGTATACTTATTTAAAGTATAGCTTAAAAAACATATGAAAAAAATAAGCATGAAGGTGATATCTTTATGAGTATACCTTTACTGATTTTAGCGGTATATGACTTTCTCTAGTTATATACATGTAAACATTTTACTATTATCTCTTCTTTTAGGATCATCTTTATTATTGAATAATAATAAATCTTTTAACTGTACGACGGGTTCTTTTCCAGTTTTCGGTTCTCTAATGAGAGGAAGCTAATGGATAGTAAGGGGGGGGGTAGGGGGGGTTGCGTCTGGCTAAACCAGCATATCTTAAAGGTTTATTAGAAAAGACTTTAGGGATTTAGTGGATAAGAGGGTGGTCTTACACTATTCAACAGTTAATTTCAAAATCAAAGAGAATTAATCAGAAGATTTCTTTTAAAGTAGCTTCTCTTACTATAAAATCCCGTGTGTCAGTAAATTATCTAAAGTTACTTTTAACCATACCTACCTCTAGTATTTCCATAATATATTTTTACTATACATATATGAAGGTTTGTTGGGATAGAGAAGGCCAAAGGGAAGTAAAAACCGTTTATATCGTGTAAAGTTAAAAACTTTATAGCTCTTTAAATACTATAATAAAGGTATATTACATGGCATTATTTCAAAACTATATAACACACATGGGACTAGTATAATGAAAGCGATTACGATTGGTAATAAAACAGTTCAACAATAAGACATAAGTTGGTCGTAACGAATTCTAGGGAATGAAGCTCTAGCTCATATGAACACAAATACCATTATACAAGTTTTAACTCCTATAACTATACCACTTATAGCTGTCCCTATAATTGAACTATAGTTATCAAAATCAATAACATTAAAGTTAGATCCATTATCTGTTAGATACATATAACTGTCTCCTGCAATAAATTGTAAAAGGTAAAAGTAAGGGTATAAAAAGTAATTAAAATCAAACAAGTAACCACCTAAAAATAAAATACTGTTTAAAATACAAATAAGTATTATACTAGCATATTCAGCTAAAAAGAAGAATACGAAAATAACAGCAGAATGCTCTGTCATAAAACCACTAACTAATTCTGATTCCTAAATTATAAATGATAAGTAAATACTCTTTTTAATCCTCCTGGGGATTTATTTTCAAGTAATATTTACCTTTAAAAACCAAACCATTATTAATATATTTACTCACAGTTACCTTAGACACACCCAAATGAACAGCTAGATCTGAAGCATAATCAAATGTTTTTAACAAACGGTTGTCTAAATCATAAATACCTACACCATTAGGATATTTAATTTTTTTTTTTACTCCTCATAAGATTTTTAGTTTCTTCTGAGTGTGTTCTACCAAACATAGGATTTAATAATCCAGGTTTGCTAATTAGAAGTTTAGTTTGCTCATAATGATGTTTCCCTCAAAAAGGATGATTGCTTTTATCTTGCAATCTTTTTATCATTTTTTGTTTAGCACTATCTGTATGCTTATAGCCTTCTGAGCTAGAAGCATTTTCTAAAAAAATTATATAAATTGCTAAAGTTAAATTTCTTTATGTACATAGTTTTTAAGTCAGTTAATAATTTGGAACTAGTAGCTTTATCTTTATAAGTAAAGTATTCATAGATACAAAAATGAAAGTTATCTAAACCATCTTTTAAAATACCAGCCTGTAAAGCTTTGTTGGATTTTCTATCTAATAAATGTTCATTTAATCTTACATATAAATCTTTTGCACTACCTATGTATTGGTTTCCATTAACTTTATTCAAAAAACTATAAATACCACCTTTTTTTGAAAGAAGCTCCCGTTTGGAATGTATGTAATCTTTGTCTTTTAAATCTGTTAAAGTTATTATGGGTGTTGGAGTGTCCATTTTAGAAGAACTCGACGTAGAATAAAATCTACGTGATGTAAAGCTAAAATTAACATCTCTACTGTGAGGTATATTCATTTGGAATTGTCTTAATATCATTTATCTGATATATCACTATATCTGTGGTCTATATCATATACAACTATATAATTGTATTATCGCGTGTAGTCTCTGAGGATCCTACTCATAATTAAATTATTTTGGTTTCCTGCTGATTATCCTTTGTAATACATTTGACAAATTTAACGTTACTCTCTATACAACATGACAATAAGGTTGAATAGATATAGTTAAATGTATATATAAATTTAAGGGGTTTCCAGCATATAGCGATATTTAAAGAGGCCAAATCTTTTCGAAAATTACTTTAAAGTAATAAAAACTAGCCTCTGCCAAATCGAATGGTGCTCTATTTGTTTCTGCAATAGACCCTATGAAGAATATAATAAATATAGGGAATAAAGGTACCACATATCAAATAGCTCTTTGAGCTTCTATAATTACAGTTATATCTAAACTACCTGCTAATAATACTACTAATAGTATAGCAGAGCTTAAAATTAATTCGTAACTAATTAATTGAGCTGTACTTCTTAATGACCCTAAAAATGCGTACTTAGAATTAGCGGATCATCCTGCTAGTAATATACCATATGTAGCTAATGAAGACATAGCTAACATATATAGTATACCTAGATTATAATCTAGTAAGACTAAACCAGGACCGTAGGGTACAACAGCATACCCTAATAATGCAAAAATTAATGTAATAATAGGACCAAGAAAAAATAGTACTATGTTTGCTTGCGTAGGAGAAACATACTCTTTTAGTAAAAGTTTAAGAGCATCGGCAAATGCTTGAAGTAGACCATATCAACCTACTGCATTAGGCCCTAATCTTCTTTGCATACTAGCCATAGTTTTTCTTTCAGCTATTGTTACAAAGGCTACTGTTAATAAGACCGGTACAGTAACAGCCAATACTTCAAGAACGGACATAATTGTTGGTATATATAACATAGATAAAGTAAGTTATAATCATAAAATTGCATATAATTCTAGCGTATTTTAACGAATTATTGTAAATATATAGGAATCATATCACATATTTTAATTACACCGTGTTTTAACGAATAAGTTCACTATTATACAAGATATAAAATTGTTTTCTTTATCTTTACCGGGCTTTAACTAAAAGAATTTTACTCTTCTCCCCATTCCAGATAGTTTTCTATCATTGGGATGTATTATGTGACATATGTTTCATAACAAGTGTTAGCTATATAATAGGTAAAAGAACTTTGAAATAATGGTAAAAATACAATATTTTGGGGTTTGTTACATCACAAGTAAATATTACAGAATGTAACGAATAAATGCATAAAATATGTTAACCCTACATCTTATACTCATATTAGTATATTTCAGTGTAAACGTTTCAATGGTAAATAGATTGTATCATAAACATAGCTAAACAGTCTTTAATGGGAGAATGTTTTTAACCCTATTTTAGTATTATTTAAATATTTTTTTGTGGAAAGAATCTAATTTTTTTTTTACAGTATATATAAATTATTTTGCAGTATATATAAATTATTTTACCTATTTTACAATAGTTTCTTACTTTACTATACAATCTGTAATATTCCCAGACAAATAAAACAATACTTGTAACTATAGTAATTTCTGGTATATTAACTCTTAAATAATTTAAATCAAAATCGATAAATTTAAAATAAATAAAGAGTGAGAAAATTGTTAAAAACAAGCGTATAATAGTAAAACTATACATAGGGAGTATTGGAAGTATTGAAAGAACTGTGTTTTTATGTTCGTCTACCGCTTTTTCAGTATCCTCTACAACTTTCTGATTTTCAACCGCTTTTTTCTCCTCAATGTCTTTTTGATTTTCAACCGCTTTTCTTTTATCTATTTCTTGTTTAATCTGATCTAATTTAAGTTTAACCGTCGTATAAGTATTAAAACTACTTTTTGCTTCCCCTTCTAGATACTCCTGTAATTGTTGAATACCCTCTTTTCTTGAATTTCCACTCTCTTCATCGAAATACGTTTCATAGTGGCTCATAATTTCATTCATTTCCCTGTTTAAAGATTTATTTGCAATCTTATC